>JAGYYJ010001008.1:0-107176 GCA_019671005.1 Hibiscus mutabilis | reverse complement strand
GAATGGACAATGGAATTATAACAACAAGAAATGGGTGAAGCCAGCTAGTATTGAAGAATAAGTCATTCAGAAATCATACCGTCTTTTATATTGGGATGGGCCAAAGCAGACAAACGCCATCAGTTGCCAGAGTTGAGAAAATGTTTGAGATGATACAATCCGTGTTTCCTGGAGCTTCACAGTTTTATGCTGTATTGATTAGGAAAAATGTTAAGAAAATGAGCAAAAAAAAATAAGACATGCATTCTTGATTAGGCATCCCTAAGGGCATATGCATTATTAAGTGTTCGAAAGTACTATTATTATTACCCTTTTTATTCTTATTATTGCTAGACTTAGGCTCATATTAGTTGCATTATTAGTCATTCATGCATGTTTGCATCGTTTCCTTGGTGGACAAGCTTGATTTCATATTTTGCTCAATTTTGTGGAAAAAGATACTGCTTCGGTGTGTTTTTGTGTGTGTGTGCAGAATCACTTGCCAAAGCAAGGTCGAAACCAATTGCGCTGTGGCAATGCATGAAGGAGATGCCGAGCTAGTTGCCAGGCAATTTTCGACAAGGAATAAGATGATATGGTAGTCGAAATTGATGACTAGATAAGCCCAAGATGACGTGGAGCAAAGCTAAATCCCAAAGGAGTTTGATTTTCATGAAGAGGTTAAAGAGAAATTAAATCCCAAAAAGATAGGAGAAGTTCTAGAAGGAATTTAAATATAATAAAGAATTATATTCTTTAAAGATAATTTAATTCCAACTTAACTTCCTCCTCAAAAAAGACTTTGACCTAGCCCTATAAATTAAAGACCATGCCATCAACTCCAAGGGGAGAGAAGAGGGAATTTTTGACAAGATCAAAGGGGGAGATATCGAGGCAACAACCAATCTTCATCTTTTTCTTCTTTGTTCAATTAGGTTTATGCTAGGAATTATTTATCTTGTGTTTCTTTGGAACCTAGGCATGAACTAAATCTACTTGGCTAAGGTTCTTGTGTCTTGTAGTTATGAGAAACAATTGGAATTTGATTAGGTAATAAGAGTTTGCACTTTCAATTCAAGGTTTACTCATTCTTGGTTCTTATTCTTGTTTGAAAGTGAATTGGGAGAGAATCTCGTAACTTCATCTATTTATCTAATATCGAGAGTTAGATTCAAGAAACGAATGAATATGGTCTTTATTCAATCCATTGATGGTGAAGATTAATCCGCTTAGGAATAAGTTAAGGATTTCAACGGTTAAGAAGAGCGCAAGATTGGTTGTTGTTCACCCTTGATTCACGCAGGGATGTATTATCAAGGCATGCACAAATAGCTAGAGTTTCGACTTATGGATAAGAAGAAACCATTGAAGAACGCCCTGTCGAACCTTGAAGTTGCTGCCCACCGCCCAAGTAGTTGCTCAACTAGTCGCAACCATCGATTAGTTGCAACCATCGCCGTTGTCCAGATTGGCAATAGCAACTTTGTTTTATTTTCTTGCACTTTTTTATTTTTCTTGTTTAAGATTCAAAGGGTTAACAAACTTTGGTTTTGCATTGGTATATGACCAGGCGAGACCGATTACACTGTAATATCCCTTTGATCCAGAAATTGAACGAACCTTGCAAAGACTTAGACGAAGGTTAAGAGTAGCAATGGCTAATCAAGACGGCAATATGAATCAAGATGTTCCAGCCGGAGGAGTGATTCTTGCACAAAACAAAACTATTTGAGACTATCTTGAAGAAGACCTTGAATGACTTAATCTAGGAGTTGTCACACCTGAAATTGAAGCCGGCCACTTTGAGTTGAAACTGGTGATGTTTAATATGATCAACACAATTGGTCAATTTGGCGGCTCAGCAACTAAAGATGCATGACAACATCTTAAATATTTCCTCGAGATTTGCAATTCATTTAAAATACAAGGAGTCACCCCCGATGTTTTACGACTAAGATTATTCCCCTATTCACTGAGGGATAGGGCGGAAGCATGGTTCAATAGTATTCATGCCGGATCAATAGGATCTTGGACCAATCTTTGTCGTGATTTCCTTGCTCGATTTAATCATACAAATTTAACTGATAAGCTTCATAACGAAATTACTTCTTTTCGGCAGGCAGATGATGAATCCATGTACGAGGCTTGGGAGTGATATAGAGAACTTCTACACAAATGCCCCCTACACGGATTCCCAGTGTGGACACAAGTAACAATGTTTTACAACGTTGTGAATACACCAACAAGGATGATGCTAGATGCCTCGGCAAACGGTATACTCCTAGATAAGTCGTCGGAGGAAGCAATGCAAATTCTAAACAGGCTTGCCAAGAATGATTATCAGTTCTCATCTGCTAAAAGAGGAGGAGTTAGACGCCAACCCATAATACATGAACTGCGATCATCAGACTCAATTTCGGCACAATTGGCCACTCTAACCAAGATGGTCCAAAACATGCAGAAACCAAACAACACACAGGAAGTCAAGGTAATGGATTCCTTTTGTGAGTTATGTGGTGGTTGATAAGTGTTCAAAAGTACTATTTTTCTTACCCTTTTTACTCATATTATTGTTAGACTTAGGCCCATATTAGTTGCATAATTAGCTATTCATGCATGAATCCATGTTTCCTTCCATCCTTGAGCTTGATTACATAACTTGGTAGTTTTGTGGGAAAAGATGCTGATTTGGTGTGTTTTGTGTGTATGTGCAGGATCACTTACCAAAGCAAGGCTAGAGCTAGTTGCCAGGGCAATACATGAAGGATATGCCGAGCTAGTTTCCATGGCAATTGTCGACAAGAGAAAAGGTGATATGGTAGTCGAAATTGATGACTAGACAAGCCCAAGATGACGTGGAGCAAAGCCCAAACCCAAAGGAATTTGATTGCCATGCAGAGATTAAAGAAGAATTAAATTCAAAGAAGATAGGAGAAGTTCTAGTAGGAATATAATTATAATAAAGAATTATATTCTTTAAATATAATTTAATTCCAACTTAACTTCCTCCTCAAAGAAGGACTTTGCCCTAGCCCTATATATAGGATGGAGATTTCGACAACATAGAGAGCAAGAGAGGGAAATTTTGACAAGTCCAAGGAGGGCAAGAGGAGAGAATTTTCGACAAGCCTCCTTCATCCTTTTCTTTCTTGTTCGATTGGGTTCATGCTAGGGATTATTTATCCTGTGTTTCTTTGGAACCTAGCCATGAACTAAATCTATTTGGCTATGGTTATTGTGTTTTGTGGTTGTGAGAAACTATTGGTTTTTGTTTAGGTAATAAGAGTTTGCACTTTTCTACTCAAGGTTTATTCATTCTTGGTTCTTATTCTTGTTTGCGAGTGAATTGGGAGAGGATCTCATGATTTCATCTATTTATCTAATATTGGGAGAGTTAGATTCAAGAAATGAATGAATATGATCTTTATTCAATCTATTGATGGTGAAGATTAATCCGGCTTAGGAATAAGTTAAGGATTTCAACGGCTAAAAGGAGCGCAAGATTGATTGTTGTTCAACCTTGATTCACGCAGGGATGTATTATCAAGGCATGCACAAGTAGCTAGAGTTTCGACTTAGGGATAAGAAGAAACCATTGAAGAACGCTCTGTCGAACCTTGAAGGTTGCTGCCCAGACGCCCAAGTAGTTGCCCAACTAGTTGCCCAGGCAACCATCGATTAGTTGCCAAGGCAACCCCAGTTGTTGCCACCACGGCAACTGAGTTGCCCGCACACTCTTTTACCAAAACGATCCAATCGGCTATCACACCTCAACTCACGATAACCTGGCCTATCTCTCTCTCAATTGATCTCATCTATTCATTTACTTTATTTCTTTCTAGATTAGTTATTAGTTAAACTCCTATAATCCTTGTGTTTTTACTTTTTACAGTGCAAGAGACTAGATTCTTGAAGTGGCACCAATCCCTGTGGAGACGATATCTTTTATACTATAACTTGCGACGTGTATACTTGCACATTTGCGTAGCACTTATTACGAACAACAAGTTTTTGGCGCCGTTGCCGGGGATTGGCAATAGCGACTTTGTTTTTATTTTCTTGCACTTTCTTTTTATTTTTCTTGTTTAAAATTCAAAGGGCTAACAAACTTTGGTTTTGCATTGGTATATGACTAGGGCGAGACCGACTTCACCAGAATATCCTTTTGATCCAGAAAACGAACGAACCTTACAAAGACTTAGTCGAAGGATAAGAGAAGCAATGGCAAATCAGGACGGCAATATGAATCAAAATGTTTGAGCAGGAGGAGGAGTGATTCTTGCACGAAACATAACTATTCGAGACTATCTTGAAGAAGATCTTGATGGACTTAACCCAGGAGTTGTCGCACTTGAAATTGAAGCCGACCACTTTGAGTTGAACCGGTAATGTTTAATATGATCAACACAATTGGTCAATTTGGCGGCTCAGCAACTGAGGATGCACGGCAACATCTGAAATCTTTCCTCGAGATTTGCAACTCGTTCAAAATACACAGAGTCACCCACGATGTCTTACGATTGAGATTATTCCCCTATTCACTGAGGGATAGGGCGAAAGCATGGTTGAATAGCATTCCTGCGGGATCCATAGCATCTTGGACTGATCTTTGTCGTGATTTCCTTGCTAGATTTAATCCAAAAAATTTGACTGATAAGCTTCGTAACGACATTACTTCTTTTCGGCAGGCAGATGATGAATCCATGTACAAGGCTTGGGAGCGATATAGAGAACTTCTACATAAATGCCCCCTACACGGATTCCCGGTGTGGACTCAAGTAACAATGTTTTACAACACCGTGAATACACCAACAAGGATGATGCTAGATATCTCGGCAAACGGCATACTCTTAGATAAGTCGCCGGAGGAAGCAATGAAAATTTTAAATAGGCTGGCCAAGAATGATTATCAATTCCCATCTACTAGAAGAGGAGGAGTTAGACGCCAAGCCACAATACATGAACTAGGATCATCAGATTCAATTTCGGCACAATTGGCCACTTTAACCAAGATGGTCCAGAACATGCAAAAACCAAACAACACACATGAAGTCAAGGTAATGGATTCTTTTTGTGAGTTATGTGGTGATAACCATAATTCTTCTCAATGTATGCAAAATCCGAATCCAACTTCTATGTGGGGAATTACAATCGAACAACAATGTGATGTCCAATACATACAATCCAAACTTGGAAGAAGCACCCAAATTTTTCATGGAGTAATCCCAACAATGTTCTAAACCGTAACAATCATAATGTACAAGCATCGGGATTCCAAAGAGAATATGCCACGGCAATAGATGCCTCAACAACAACCGACAACATCTAGTTCTTTGGAAAATTCTCTAAATGCTTTTATGATGAAAACTGAATCTTATATGACCGAGAATAGTAATTTCATAAAAAAATGATGCTTTTATTAATAGGACCGAGATGAGATTGCAAAACCAAGAGGCGGCAATCAAATCATTGGAAAATCAAGTCGGATAGTTTGCTCAAAATCTGAATACTAGACCGCAAGGAGGTTTACCTAGCGATACTGAAGTCGCAAGAGGAACTGGCCATGAGCAATGTAAGGCAATCACCACTAGAAGTGGCCAACAACTTAGAGAGGTTCAGACCCGCTCATCAAACAAAACTCCACAAAAAGATCAAGATGAACCTAGCGGCAAAGCCTTAGATGCTGAACCAGGAATTGTCGCGGCAACCGACAATAAAGATGCCTCGGCAACTGGCGATGAGCATGCCTCGGTAACCCCAGTTGATAACGCCTCGGCAACTCCAGTTGTCCCGGCAATGCCGTCAATCAGGTTCCAAACCAATGAAAGGATTGAAGATATCCGACTTCCACCACCATTCCCACAAAGGTTGAAGCGACAAAAGCAAGAGTATCAATTCAAGAAGTTTCTTGATATCCTAAAGCAAATCCACATCAACTTGCCATTGGTGGAAGCAATTGAACAAATGCCAAACTATGCCAAGTTTCTTAAAGACATTGTGTCCAAGAGAACAAGGCTAGGAGAGTTTGAAACAGTTGTCGCAACAGAGGGATGCATGACAATGTTGCACAATCATATGCCACCCAAGTTGAAGGATCCCGGGAGTTTCACAATACCCTGTTCCATTGGAAATCACTATGTCAGGAAAGCATTATGCGACCTTGGGGCTAGCATAAACTTGATGCCTAAATCGGTTTTCCAGAAACTAGGAATCGGGAAGGCAAGACCTACAACAGTTATGCTATAGCTAGCCGACAGATCCTATGTGCATCCAGAGGGAAAAATCGAGGACATACTGGTAAAAGTTGATAAATTTATTTTTCCCGCTCACTTTATTGTCTTGGATTGTGAAGCAGATGAGCATGCACCCATCATTCTCGGGAGACCATTCCTAGCAACGGGGAGAACCTTGATCGATGTTGAAAAATGAGAACTCACAATGAGGGTCAATGACCAGCAAGTTAAACTAAATGTATTCCAAACACTAAGGCATGCCGATGATCCAGAAGAATGCCAACTTCTTCATGCCACGGCAGAGTTTAACTTCGATGAGGAATTTAGTTGCCTTGGCAACTACATTGCCGATCAAGAGGAACCTGAGGAGTATGAAGAACCGGTCGATGAGGAACAACAAGAAGAGGCAAATTGGCTAGTCAATCGACCAGGTACATACTTTGAACCACTGGATTACTCAGGTATGGAAGGTAAGCTCGAAAAACCCTCTATTGAACAACCACCGATTCTTGAGTTGAAACAATTGCCAGAGCAACTAAAATATGCATACTTAGGAACTGATAATACATTGCCTGTAATTATTTCTTCTAAGTTACAGCCTGAGAAGGAAAAGAAGCTGATCAAGATGTTGAAGCTACACAAAAAGGCAATAGGGTGGACAATTGCCGACTTGAAGGGAATTAGCCCGACAGTGTGCATGCACAAGATTTTGTTGGAAGATGATCACAAACCTTCAATTGAGGCCCAGAGGAGACTGAATCATGCCATGAAAGGGGTTGTAATGAAAGAAATCATCAAGTGGCTTGACGCCGGCATTATATACCCTATCTCTGATAGTACGTGGGTAAGTCTGGTACAATGTGTACCGAAAAAATGAGGTATAACAGTGGTAAGTGATGAAAATAATGAACTCATTCCAACCAGTACTGTGAACGGTTTGAGGGTTTGTATGGATTATCGAAAGCTAAACAAAGCCGCCAGGAAAGATCACTTCCCATTACCCTTTATTGATCAAATGCTTGATCGTCTTGCAGGTAAACCCTTTTATTGTTTTCTTGATGGTTATTCAGGTTAAAATCAAATTGCCATAGCACCAGAAGATCAAGAAAAGGCAACCTTCTCATGCCCACACGGTACTTATGCCTTCCGAAGGATGCCGTTCGGATTGTGTAACACCCCAGCAACCTTCCAAAGATGCTTGATGGCACTCTTTTCAGACATGGTCGAAGACTTCCTTGAGATCTTCATGGATAATTTTTCTGTTTTTGGTAATGACCTCGACAGCTGTCTCGGCAATTTAGAGAGGGTGTTGCCAAGATGTGAAGAAACTGATTTAGTCCTCAATTGGGAGAAATGCCATTTTATGGTAGATGAAGGAATAGTGCTCGGCCACAAGATCTCATCCAAGGGAATTGAAGTAGACAAAGCCAAGGTGGACGTGATCGAGAGATTACCCCCACCAAGTTCGATTAAAGGAATTCGAAGTTTTCTTGGACATGCAGGTTTTTTCAGGAGGTTCATTCATAATTTTTCTAAAATCACTAAACCCTTTGTGCAATTTGCTTGAACAGGATAAAGTCTTCGATTTTGATGATTCTTGCACCCCAAGCATTTGAAACCCTAAAGGAAAAGCTTGTCTCGGCACCCATTGTCGTTCCACCAGATTAGACGCTACCTTTTGAGCTCATGTGTGATGCAAGTGATTTCGCGGTAGGAGCAGTCCTAGGCCAACGCACAGGTAAAACCTTCCATGTGATATACTACGCTAGTAAAACTCTTAATAGTGCTCAAGTGAATTACACAACAACAGAGAAAGAGTTACTAGCCATAGTTTTAGCATTTGATAAGTTTCGATCCTATTTGATTGGTACAAAGGTAATTGTTCATACGGACCATTCGGCAATCAAATACCTATTTGCTAAAAAGGATGCTAAACCTCGTTTGATTCGTTGGATATTACTTTTACAAGAATTTGATATTGAAATTAAGGACAGGAAAGGAACACAAAATCAAGTGGCCGATCACTTATCACGTTTGGAACGCAATAGGGAGGAGGACGCGGATCTAGAGATATGCGATGCATTCCCGGATGAACAAATTTTAGTTGCCTCGACAACCATGGACGCACATGCCTCGGCAACCCTTGATGCCTCGGCAACCATGGATGCGCACGCCTCGGTAACCCTCGACGCCACAACAGCCTTTGACACGCACGCCTCGGTAATTCTGGGAGCAGTCACCACGGTAGCACATGCCTCTGCAATACCCTGGTATGCGGATTTAGTTAATTTCCTTGTTTGTGGTATTTTTCCTTATGGCATTACTCACCAAGGGAAGAAGCGGTTCCGCCATGATGCTAAGCATTACTTTTGGGACGAGCCTCTTTTGTTTAAACAATGTGCAGATCAGGTTATACGGCGATGTGTCCCTGAAGAAGAGCAACAGAATATACTCTAGCAATGCCATTCTTCACCCTATGGAGGACATTTTGGAGGAACTCGTACCGTGGCCAAAGTTCTGCAATCCGATTTGTATTGGCCAACATTGTACAAAGATGCCCAAGACTTTTACAAGCAATGTGATCGTTGCCAGAGGACGGGCAATATCTCTAGACGACATGAGATGACGCTCCAGAACATCATCGAGGTGGAATTGTTCAATGTATGGGGGATCGGTTTTGTGGAACCTTTCCCATCTTCATTCAGCAACCTCTACATTCTACTTTCCGTTGACTACGTGTCTAAATGGGTTGAGGCAGCTGCAGTTCCCAACAATGATTCCAAGACCGTGCAACGATTCTTGCCAAAAAACATATTTACACGATTTGGGATGCCGAGAGCAATTATCAGTGACGAAGGCAAGCATTTTGACAATAGACTAATTTCCAAGATGTTGCAACGCTTCGGCATATCACATAAGATCGCCATGGCATATCACCCACAAACCAACGGGCAAGCAAAAAATTCCAACCGGGAATTGAAGGGTATACTCGAGAAAGTTGTAAATCCCTCTAGGAAGGATTGGTCATTAAGATTAGATGACGCACTTTGGGAATGTCGCACTGCATTCAAAACACCCTTAGGTATGTCCCCCTTCCGACTTGTCTATGGCAAGACATGCCATCTACCGGTGGAAATCGAACACAAGGCATACTGGGCAATCAAGACCGTGAATATGGATTGGGAAAGTGCTGGACAAAAGCATTTGATGGATCTGAATGAGATAGAAGAATTTCATGCACTCGCCTATAACAATGCACGAATCTACAAGGAGAAAACAAAGCGATGGCACGACAAGAAACTATTGCCACGACAATTCACGCCAGGGCAACTAGTTCTCTTATTCAATTCTCGGCTAAAACTTTTCCCGGGAAAGCTGAAATCAAGATGGTCGGGACCATTCGAAGTAGTCAAACCATTCTCCCATGGTGTTGTGATAATCAAGTCCATCTCTGACAACCATGAATTCAAAGTTAATGGACAAAGATTGAAGCACTATAATGGTGCCCATGTAGAACGTAACAAGGAAGTTGTCACTTTAGGAGATGCATGAGCATGCTCTCATTTCAATATTTTATTTTTATTTTCATTCTTTTTAGGAGATATTTTATTTTTTTCATTCTTTAGTTTTCAGGTTTTCTTTGTTTTTCACAACAAGACTCACAACTACTATGCTAAGGAAATTTACCGCCGAGATCCTTGCCCCGACAACCAATGAAGCAGTCGCCACGGCAATCGCAACAGATGATGCCGCGACAACCTACATCGTGCTTGCACAAGCTGACGCCATGGCAACCAACCCTGAAGATGCCACGGCAACCAAAGCTAAAGACATTCCGGCAACCACTGTAAAAGCCAAAGGTAAAGCACCTATGGCCGAATCAACTCCTAAGAAAACAACCATCGCGTTCAAGCAAGAGAATCAAGACACCGACCAAAAGAAAACTAATCATCTGTGATGACGAACTCTCGGAGTAAGTCCTCGTATGCATTTTATTTTTTGTTAGTTTTATTTTTCTTTAGAAGCATGCATT
The DNA here is from genome assembly GCA_019671005.1 of Hibiscus mutabilis. Lineage (NCBI taxonomy): Eukaryota > Viridiplantae > Streptophyta > Magnoliopsida > Malvales > Malvaceae > Hibiscus > Hibiscus mutabilis. The sequence continues at coordinate 96,931 of JAGYYJ010001008.1, read as the reverse complement.
GAGGACAATGCCTCACTCGAGTTTGGGGGCGATTGTTATTAGTAGTTACCATGTTTAGTTACATTCATCTTAAGTATTACATTTAGGATACATAAATTGCTTGACATGCCTTTAATTGGAACAAGAATTGCTTAGATTTGATGAATATCCGATGATGACTTTGCCAATGCACTTAATTGATAGAATTTTTATTCTAGGATAACCATGGAAAAACTTAGAATTTTACTATGATGCTAATTTTGATGAAATGCTATTGTGGTTTGATTGATTTAAGGAATTCTAGTAAACTTAGGTTGATAATTAATAAATTGGGGGATTAGAATAAAAATTGGATGAATGTTAGAGGTGCCCTAAATTGTCTCTAGCATGTGCTAAAAAAATTGATCACTAGAGGTGCCCGAAACTAGCTCTAGTATGTGTTAAAAAAATTGATTGCTAGAGGTGCCCGAAACCGGATCTAGTCGAATAAATTAACTTAAGAAAACTAAACACTAGAGGTGCCCAAAACTGGCTCTAGTTAAAACATGTTAAAAAGAACCCAATGAAGTAATTTGAAAACCTATTGTTTGCATAGAATCCGAAAAATCAACTTGCACACAACTCCGCGGACACTCACAAGCATTATAGTTTGATTCCGAGTAATTCCTAAGTTTTCCGAAAAATAAAAAGCCAATCATACTTTGTGCTCCGGTTCAAAGAATTGAAATCAAGTTCAAAGCTAAGTTTGTGAAAATTGAAGTCTTGGCAGGTAATTATGAGTTTGCATTGCTTGAGGACAAGCAATAGTTCGAGTGTGGGGGTGTGATAAGTGTTCAAAAGTACTATTTTTCTTACCCTTTTTACTCATATTATTGTTAGACTTAGGCTCATATTAGTTGCATAATTAGCTATTCATGCATGAATCCATGTTTCCTTCCATCGTTGAGCTTGATTACATAACTTGGTAGTTTTTGTGGGAAAAGATGCTGCTTTGGTGTGTTTTGTGTGTATGTGCAGGATCACTTACCAAAGTAAGGCTAGAGCTAGTTGCCAGTGCAATACATGAAGGATATGCCGAGCTAGTGTCAGGGCAATGCATGAAGGAGACGCCGAGCTAGTTGCCAGGGCAATGCATGAAGGAGACGCCAAGCCAGTTGCCATGGCAATTGTTGACAAGAGAAAAGGTGATATGGTAGTCGAAATTGATGACTAGACAAGCCCAAGATGACGTGGAGCAAAGCCCAAACCCAAAGGAATTTGATTGCCATGAAGAGATTAAAGAAGAATTAAATTCCAAGAAGATAGGAGAAGTTCTAGTAGGAATATAATTATAATAAAGAATTATATTCTTTAAAGATAATTTAATTCCAACTTAACTTCCTCCTCAAAGAAGGACTTTGCCCTAGCCCTATAAATAGGATGGAGATTTCGACAACATAGAGAGCAAGAGAGGGAAATTTTGACAAGTCCAAGGAGGGCAAGAGGAGAGAATTTTTGACAAGCCTCCTTCATCATTTTCTTTCTTGTTTGATTGGGTTCATGCTAGGGATTATTTATCTTGTGTTTCTTTGGAACCTAGCCATGAACTAAATCTATTTGGCTATGGTTATTGTGTTTTGTGGTTGTGAGAAACTATTGGTTTTTATTTAGGTAATAAGAGTTTGCACTTTTCTGCTTAAGGTTTATTCATTCTTGGTTTTTATTCTTGTTTGCGAGTGAATTGGGAGAGGATCTCGTGATTTCATCTATTTATCTAATATCGGGAAAGTTAGATTCAAGAAACGAATGAATATGATCTTTATTCAATCTATTGATGGTGAAGATTAATCCGGCTTAGGAATAAGATAAGGATTTCAACGGCTAAGAGGAGCGCAAGATTGGTTGTTGTTCACCCTTGATTCACGCAGGGATGTATTATCAAGGCATGCACAAGTAGCTAGAGTTTCGACTTAGGGATAAGAAGAAACCATTGAAGATAGCTCTGCCGAACCTTGAAGGTTGCTGCCCAGACGCCCAAGTAGTTGCCCAACTAGTTGCCCAGGCAACCATCGATTAGTTGCCAAGGCAACCCGTTGTGTAAGTTGCCACGGCAACTGAGTTGCCCGTGCACTCTTTTACCAAAACGATCCAATCGGCTATCACACCTCAACTCACGATAACCTGGCCTATCTCTCTCTCAATTGATCTCACCTATTCATTTACTTTATTGCTTTCTAGATTAGTTATTAGTTAAACTCCTATAATCCTTTACTTGTGTTTTTACTTTTTATAGTGCAAGAGACTAGATTCTTGAAGTGGCACCAATCCCTGTGGAGACGATATCTTTTATACTATAACTTGCGACGTGTATACTTGCACATTTTCGTAGCACTTATTACGCGCAACAGTGGTAACCATGATTCTTCTTAATGTATGCATAATCCAAAAACCAGCTTTTATTTAGGGAATTACAACCGGAACAACAATGTGATGTCCAACACATATAATCTAGCTTGGAAGAAGCACCAGAATTTTTCATGGAGTAATCCCAACAATGCTCTAAACCAGAACAATCAGAATGCACAAGCATCGGGATTTCAGCAAAACATGCCACGGTAACAGTTGCCGCAGCAACAACCAACAACATCTAGTTCTTTGGAAAATTCTCTTAATGCTTTTATGTTGAAAACTGAATCTTATATGCCTGAGAATAGTAACTTCATAAAAAGAACTGATGCTTTTATTAACAGGACCGAGATAAGATTGCAAAACCAAGAGGCGGCAATCAAATCATTGGAAAATCAAGTTGGGCAATTTGCTCAAAACCTGAATACTAGACCGCAAGGAGGTTTACCTAGCGATACTGAAGTCGCAAAAGGAACTGGCCATGAGCAATGTAAGGCGATCACCACTAGAAGTGGCCAACAACATAAAGAGGCTCAAGCTCGCTCATCAAACAAAACTCCACAAAAAGATCAAGATGAACTCAGCGGCAAAGCCTCAGATGCTGAACCAATAATTGTCGCGGCAACCAGCGATAAGCATGCCTCGGCAACCAACGATAGGTACGCCACGGCAACCCCAGTTGACGATGCCTCGGTAACTCCAGTTGCACCAGCAATGCCATCAATTAGGTTCCAGACCAATGAAAGGATCGAAGATATCCGACTTTCACCACCATTCCCACAAAGATTGAAGCGAAAAAGGTAAGAATATCAATTCAAGAAGTTTCTTGATATCCTCAAGCAAGTCCACATCAACTTGCCATTGGTTGAAGCAATTGAAAAAATGCCGACCTATGCCAAGTTTCTTAAAGACATTGTGTTCAAGAGAACAAGATTAGGAGAGTTTGAAACAAATGCCGCAACAGAGGGATACATGGCAATGTTGCACAATCGCATGCCACCCAAGTTGAAGGATCCTGGAAGTTTCACAATACCTTGTTCCATTGGAAACCACTATGTCAGGAAAGCATTATGCGACCTTGGAGCAAGCATAAACTTGATGCCTAAATCGATTTTCCAAAAACTAGGAATCGGGAAGGCAAGACCTACAACAGTTATGCTACAGCAAGTCGAAAGATCCTATGTGCATCTAGAGGGAAAAATTGAAGAAATACCGGCAAAAGTTGATAAATTTATTTTTCCCGCTGACTTTATTGTTTTGGATTGTGAAGCAGATGAACATGCACCTATCATTCTCGAGAGACCTTTCCTAGCAACAGGGAGAACCTTGATCGATTTTGAAAAAGGAGAACTCACAATGAGAGTGAATGACCAACAAGTTAAACTAAATGTGTTCCAAACACTAAGGCATGCCGATGATCCGAAAGAATGCCAACTTCTTCATGCCACGGTAGAGTTTAACTTCAACGAGAAATTTAGTTGCCTCGACAACTACATTGCCGATCAAGAGGAACCTGAGGAGTATGAAGAACCAATCGATGAGGAACAACAAGAAGAGGCAAATTGGTTAGTCAATCAACCAGGTACATACTTTGAACCACTGGATTACTCAGGTAAGGAAGGTAAGCTCGAAAAGCCCTCTATTGAACAACCACCGATTCTTGAGTTGAAATAGTTGCCAAAGCAACTGAAATATGCTTACTTGGGAACTAATAAAACATTGCCTGTAATTATTTCCTCTAAGTTACAGCCTGGTCAGGAAAAGAAGCTGATCAAAATGTTGATGCTACACAAGAAGGCAATAGGGTGGACAATTGCCGACTTGAAGGGAATTATCTCGACAGTGTACATGCACAAGATTTTGTTGAAAGATGATCACAAACCTTCGATTGAGGCCCAGAGAAAATTGAATCATTCCAAGAAAGGGGTTGTAATGAAAGAAATCATCAAGTGGCTTGACGTCGGCATTATATATTCCATCTCTTATAGTACATGGGTAAGTCCAGTACAATGTGTACTGAAAAAGGGAGGTATAATGGTGGTAAGTAATGAAAACAATGAACTCATTCCAACCAGGACTGTGACCGGTAGGAGGGTTTGTATGGATTATTGAAAGCTAAATAAAGCCACTAGGAAAGATCACTTCCCATTACCCTTTATTGATCAAATGCTTGACCGTCTTGCAGGTAAAGACTTTTATTATTTTCTTGATGGTTATTCAGGTTACAATCAAATTGCCATAGCACCAGAAGATCAAGAAAACACAACCTTCACATGCCCATACGGTACTTATGCTTTCCAAAGGATGCCGTTCGGATTGTGTAATGCCTCGGCAACCTTCCAAAGATGCATGATGGCATTCTTTTCAGATATGGTCGAAGACTTCCTTGAGATCTTCATGGATGATTTTTCTGTTTTTGGTAATGACTTCGACAGTTGCCTCGGCAATTTAGAGAAGTGTTGGCAAGATGTGAAGAAACTAACTTAGTCCTTAATTAGAAGAAGTGCCATTTTATGGTAGATGAAGGAATAGTGCTCGACCACAAGATTTCATCCAAGGGAATTGAAGTAGACAAAGCCAAGGTGGACATGATCGAGAGATTACCCCCACCAAGTTCGGTTAAAGGAATCTGAAGATTTCTTGGACATGCAGGTTTTTACAGGAGGTTCATTCATAATTTTTCTAAGATCACTAAACCCTTGTGCAATTTGCTTGAACAGGATAAAGCCTTCAATTTTGACGATTCTTGCACCCAAGCATTTGAAACCCTAAAGGAAAAGCTTACCTCGGCGCCCATTGTCGTTCCACCAGATTGGACGCTACCTTTTGAGCTCATGTGTGATGCAAGTGATTTCGCGGTAGGAGCAGTCCTAGGCCAACGCACAGGTAAGACCTTTCATGTGATATACTACACTAGTAAAACTCTTAATAGTGCTCAAGTGAATTACACAACGGAGAAAGAGTTACTAGCCGTAGTTTTCGCATTTGACAAGTTCCGATCCTATTTGATTGGTACAAAGGTAATTGTTCATACGGACCATTCGGCAATTAAGTATCTATTTGCTAAAAAGGATGCCAAACCTCGTTTGATTCGTTGGATATTACTTTTACAAGAGTTTGACATTGAAATTAAGGACAGGAAAGGAATAGAAAATCAAGTGGCCGATCACTTATCACGCCTAGAACGCAATAGGGAGAAGGACGCGGATTTAGAGATATGTGATGCATTCTCGGATGAGAAACTGTTAGTTGCCTTGTCAACCCTTGAAACCTCAGCAACTCTTGATGCCCACGCCTCGGCAACTCCAGACATGCACGCCGCAGCAACCACTGATGCGCACGCCTTGGCAACCCTTGACGCGCATGTCGCGAAAACTCTAGACGCGCACGCCTTTGCAACCATGGAAGCAGTTGCCATGGCAGCACATGCCTCGGCAATACCCTGGTACGCAGATTTAGTTAATTTCCTTATTTGTGGTATTTTACCTTATGGCCTTACTCACCAAAGGAAGAAGTGGTTCCGTCATGATGCTAAGCATTACTTTTGGGACAAGCCTCATTTGTTTAAACAATGTGCAGATCAGGTTATACGCCGATGTCTCCCTGAAGAGGAGCAGCAGAATGTACTTCGGCAATGCCATTCTTCACCCTATGGAGGACATTTTAGAGGAACACGTACCGTGGCCAAAGTTTTGCAATCCGGTTTGTATTGGCCAACGCTGTACAAAGATGCCTAAGAATTTTACAAGCAATGTGATCGTTGCCAGAGGACGGGCAATATCTCTAGACAACATGAGATGCCACTCTAAAACATCATTGAGGTGGAATTGTTAAATGTATGGGGGATTGATTTTATGGGACCTTTCCCATCTTCATTCGGCAACCTCTACATTCTACTTGCCATCGACTATGTGTCTAAATGGGTTGAGGCAGCTGTAGTTCCCAACAACGATCCCAAGACCGTTCAACGATTCTTGCAAAAAAATATATTTACACGGTTTGGGATGCCGAGAGCAATTATCAGCGATGAAGGCAAGCACTTCAAAAACAAACCCATCGCCAAGATGTTACAACGCTTTGGTGTATCTCACAAGATTGCCACGGCATATCACCCACAAACCAATGGGCAAGCAAAAATTTCTAACCGGGAATTGAAGGGTATACTCGAGAAAGTTGTAAATCCCTCTAGGAAGGATTGGTCAGTAAGACTAGATGGCGCACTTTGGGCATATCGCACTGCATTCAAAACACCTTTAGGCATGTCTCCCTTCTGACTTGTCTATGGCAAAACATGCCATCTACCAGCGAAAATCGAACACAAGGCATATTGGGCAATCAAGGCCATGAATATGGATTGGGAAAGTGCCAGGCAAAACCATTTGTTGGACCTCAATGAGATAGAAAAATCTCGTGCACTCGCCTATAACAATGCGCGAATATACAAGGAGAAAACAAAGCAATGGCATGACAAGAAACTATTGACGTGGCAATTCATGCCAGGGCAACTATTTCTCTTATTCAATTCTCGGCTAAAACTTTTCCCGGGAAAACTGAAATCAAGATGGTCGGGACCATTCCAAGTTGTCAAACCATTCTCCCATGGTGTCGTGATAATCAAGTCCATCACTAACGAACATGAATTCAAAGTTAATGGACAAAGATTGAAACACTACAACGGTGCCCATGTCAAACGTAACAAAGAAGTGGTCACCTTAGGAGATGCATGAGCATGCTCTCCTTTCAATATTTTATTTTTCTTTTTATTTTCATTTTTATTTTTATTTTAATTTTTTTTCTTTTCGAACTTTTTTTATTATTATTATTTAATTTCGGTTAATTGTTCTTTTTAGGATAGATTTATTTATTTTCTTTAAGATTAAAACTACATTTTTCTTTCATATTTTTCTTTTTAAGTTTAAGAATTTCATTATTAGTTTATCATTAATTTTAATCCTTATTTTATTTGTTTTTGAATTGTAGGAAAAGAGTTCAAGATAAAGAGGAATTTTGATTCAAGAAGGAAACTTCTTCAACAAGGAAATTAATGGGCTGAATCTAAGGCTTATATTAAGCCTCCAATTTACCCTAAATAAACCCCCTAACCATCACCCTTCCCCTAAATCGAAACCCCTTTCTTCTTTATTCCAAAATTAATCCCACCCACCATATTTACTACCTATCTTTTCTATTTAACCCATCACCCTTAACTTCCAAGAAACCTATTCCTACTTTTCATCTTTCAACTCTTTAGTTTTTTTGCTTTCTTTTCTTTGTTTTTACCAAACTCACAACCAAGATCATCCATGGCATCCAAAATCGAATTTTTGGTTCATCCAAGTTCCTCCAAAGAACCAAGATACAAGAAGTTTGCTACACCGGTGGTACAAGAAAGATTCCACTCCAAGTTTGAAAGCCGGAAGATTTGCGAAGAACAAGGCTTTGAATACTCCAACTCTCATCAAGATTTTGGCCTTGAACCATTTGTCTTCGAAAGGATTGCACATCAAAAGTGGCAAATCTTTTGCCATCAATCAAAACCGGGTAACATCTCATGGGTAAGAGAATTCTATGCTCACTCACCTAACACGGATAATCCTTATGTTTTTGTTCGTGACAAGGCTATACTCATAAGCCCTGAAAACATCAACACCTTTTACGGGCTCTACATTGAGAAGGACGAGCATCAAGCCTTTTTTATCAACTCACGCCCAAGCAACTCGACAAGGTGCTTCAAGAACTCACTCTACCGGGAACTTATTGGAATGATGGTAAATACAAGGGCACGGTAAATCGCCTTCGGCTTAAACCCGATGCAAAATTATGGAATAAGTTTGTTAAAACTTATTTAATGCCCACCATAGACAATACTACAATTGGTACACCTCGTCTTTTTCTCATACATCTTGCAAATCGCATCACTAACATTTGAAAAAATATTTGTGATGAGATTTTTGTATGTAGCACAAAAGACAAGGGTTCTCTTTTCTTCCCTTGCTTAATTTCCAATCTTTGCAAGGAGATGCATGTCCCAAGTGAGTCCACTGATGAAAAGGCCCTACCAAAGTCCGATTGGAATTGAGCACAAATCCGAAAGCTAATGGGAGAGGCACCGATAAAATCCCCAACGCCTTCAATTGTCGCGGCAACTCCTGTCGCATTGGCAACACCTAATGCCCAAGCAACTAATGCCCGGGCAACTCGTCCAGCAACCTCGGGACAACTTGAAGCACTCTTACAACCGTTGGCGAACCGCCTTAGGCAAATTGAAGACCGGCAACTAATGTTCATGCGATACATGAAGGATCACAACAATGCCATCACCCAAGTCATCCTGGAAAAGTACCCGGATAGTCGCGTGTCGTTCCCAATCTTTCCTGCCGAAATCCTTGCCACAGCAACCAATGAAGCAGTTGCCACGGCAACCGCAACAGATGATGCCGCAGCAACCTACACTGCGCCTGCCCAAGTAATTACCACGGCAACTAACACTGAAGATGTTGTAGTAACCAAAGCTAAAGACGCCCTGGCAACCACTGCAGAAGCCAAAGGTAAAGCACCTATCCCCGAAGCAACTCGTACTGAATCATTGTCTGATTTTTCAGATTCAGACGAGTCCTCCATTGCACCAACAAAGACTACACCAATCGAATCCTCCAAGCCCAAGCAAAAAGCCAATGACATTGATGAAGAGGACGATAAGGACAACCTCGTACGAGGACCGATTCCATCATCGGCAACAAGGAAGCAACCACTAGGTTCAAGCAAAAGAATCAAGACACCGACCAAAAGGAAACTAATCATCCATGATGATGAACACTCGGAGTAAGTCCTCGTTTGCATTTTACTTTTCTTTATTTTTATTTTTCTTTGTTGCATGCATTGAGGACAATGCCTCACTCGAGTTTGGGGGGTTGTTATTAGTTAGTTACCATGTTTAGTTGCATTCATCTTAAGTATTGCATTTAGGATACATAAATTGCTTGCCATGCCTTTAGTTGGAACAAGAATTGCCTAGATTTGATAAATATCCGATGATGACTTTGCCAATGTACTTAATTGATGGAACTTTTTATTCTAGGATAAACATGGAAACACTTAGAATCGTACTATGATGATAAACATGATGAAACATTGTGTGGCTTGATTGATTTAAGGAATTCTAGCGAACTTAGGTTGATAGTTAAAAAATTGGGGGATTAGAATAAAAATTGGATGATTACTAGAGGTGCCCGAAATTGGCTCTAGTATGCGCTAAAAATTGATCACTAGAGGTGCCCAAAATTGGCTCTAGTATGTGCTAAAAATTGATCGCTAGAGGTGCCCGAAACCGGCTCTATTCGAATAAATTAATTAACTTAAGAAAACTAAAAACAAAACACTAGAGGTGCCCAAAACTGGCTCTAGTTAAAACATGTTAAAAGAAACCAATGAAGTAATTTGAAAACCTCTTGTTTGCATAGAATCCGAAAAATCAACTTGCACACAACTTTGTACACACTCACAAGTATTATAGTTTGATTCTGAGTAACTCCTAAGTTGTCCGAAAATTGAAAAGCCAATCATACTTTGTGCCCCGGTTCTGAGAATTGAAATCAAGTTCAAAGCTAAGTTTGTGAAAATTGAAGTCTTGGCAGGTAATTATTAGTTTGCATTGCTTGAGGACAAGCAATAGTTTGAGTTTGGGGGTGTGTTAAGTGTTCAAAAGTACTATTTTTATTACCCTTTTTATTCTTATTATTGCTAGACTTAGGCTCATATTAGTTGCATTATTAGTCATTCATGCATGTTTGCATCGTTTCCTTGGTGGACAAGCTTGATTTCATATTTTGCGGAAAACGATACTGCTTTGGTGTGTTTTTGTGTGTGTGTGCAGAATCACTTGCCAAAGCAAGGCTGGAACCAGTTGCCAGGGCAATGCATGAAGGAGATACCGAGCTAGTTGCCATGACAATGCTTGAAGGAGATGCCGAGCTAGTTGCCAGGGCAATTTTTGACAAGGAATAAGATGATATGGTAGTCAAAATTGATGACTAGATAAGCCCAAGATGACATGGAGCAAAGCTAAATCCCAAAGGAGTTTGATTTCATGAAGAGGTTAAAGAGAAATTAAATCCCAAGAAGATGGGAGAAGTTTTAGAAGGAATTTAAATATAATAAAGAATTATATTCTTTAAAGATAATTTAATTCCAACTTAACTTCCTCCTCAAAAAAGACTTTAACCTAGCACTATAAATTAAAGACCATGCCGTCAACTCCAAGGGGGAGAAGAGAGAGATTTGACAATATCAAAGGGGGAGATATCGACAAATAGGCTTCAACCAATCTTCATCTTTTTCTTCTTTGTTCAATTAGGTTTATGCTAGGAATTCTTTATCTTGTGTTTCTTTGGAACCTAGCCATGAACTAAATCTACTTGGCTAAGGTTATTGTGTCTTGTAGTTGTGAGAAACAATTGGATTTTGTTTAGGTAATAAGAGTTTGCACTTTCAATTCAAGGTTTACTCATTCTTGGTTCTTATTCTTGTTTGCGAGTGAATTGGGAGAGGATCTCGTAACTTCATCTATTTATCTAATATCGGGAGAGTTGGATTCAAGAAACGAATGAGTATGGTCTTTATTCAATCCATTGATGGTGAAGATTAATCTGGCTTAGGAATAAGTTAAGGATTTCAACGGCTAGGAAGAGCGCAAGATTGGTTGTTGTTACCCTTGATTCACGTAGGGATGTATTATCAAGGCATGCACAAATAGCTAGAGTTTCGACTTAGGGATAAGAAGAAACCATTGAAGAATGCTCCGCCGATCCTTGAAGTTGCTGCCCAGCCGCCCAAGTAGTTGCCCAACTAATCGCCCAGGCAACCATCGATTAGTTGCCAAGGCAACCCCGCTATGCAAGTTGCCACAGCAACTGAGTTGCCCTTGCACTCTTTTACCAAGACGATCCAATCGGCTATCACTCTTTAACTCACGATAACCTGGCCTATTCTCTCTCATTTGACTACATCTTCTTTTACTTATTTGCTTTCTAGTTTAGTTGTTAGTTAAAACTCCTACAATCTTCTACTTGTGTTCTTTTACTTTTTACAGTGCAAGAGATTAGATTCTTGAAATGTGGCACCAATCCCTGTGGATACGATATCTTTTATACTATAACTTGCGATGTGTACACTTGTACAATTGCGGAACACTTATTACGCGCAACATGCATCTTAATTGGATCATATGCAATTGTTTTTGACAGGTTTTTGAATTCGCGCTTATCTATTCGAGCATGAGGAGAATAGAACCCGCCTATCCATTAAGGCATTTGGAGAATGGAACTTGCTTATCTATTCGAGCATGAGGAGAATAGAACCCACCTATCCATTCAGGCATTTGGAGAATGAACTTGCTTATCTATTCGAGCATGAGGAGAATAGAACTCGCCTATCCATTCGGGCATTTGGAGAATGGAACCTACTTATCTATTCAAGCATGAGGAGAATAGAACATGCATATCTATTCGAGCATTTGGAGAATAGAACCTGCTTATCTATTCGAGCATGAGGAGAATAGAACCCGCCTATCCGTTCAGGCATTTGGAGAATGGAACCTGCTATCTATTCGCATAAGGAGAATAGAACCCGTCTATTCATTCGGGCATTTGGAGAATGGAACCTGCTTATCTATTCAAGCATGAGGAGAATAGAACCCGCCTATCCGTTCGGGCATTTGGAGAATGGAACCTGCTTATCTATTCAAGCATGAGGAGAATAGAACCTGCCTATCCGTTTGGGAATTTAGAGAATGGAACATGCTTATCTATTCGATCATGAGGATAATAGAATATGCCTATCCGTTCAGGCATTTGGAGAATGGAATCCACCTATCTATTTAGGCATTTGGAGAATAAAACTTGCTCATCTATTCGAGCACAAGGAGAATAGAACCCGCTTGTCTTTTCAGGCATAAATGGTTTGGTAATCGGTGAAAATTAGTGTCTTCTTTTCTTTTCTCTATTCCTGTTTCACCGGAATGACCAAAGAGGGGCAGCTGTTGTCACTGAATTTTCACCTAACTTCTTTATTTTAACTATGTCATTTTTGTTTAGGCAGTCTTATATTGCAATTAGTATTAGGATTATTTGAATATCATGTAACATTGCTAATATACTTAGGGTATTATAATAAGTACTATATGTAAAGATTAATGTAGTATTAGAATAGTTTACGTCTCATACAATGTGTTATAATTAGTAATTGTTAGTTAGAATTATTAAATGTGTTGTATGTTTTAATTAGTATATAGTTGTTTATATAGAATTAACATAGGTTATATACATTAGACATTAAAACCCAAAATATAGAATGATAGCCCATTTGTAATTAGAAAATAAATAAAAGGTCTATTGGATTTAATTCAAATCAGAATCCATTAATAAAAAATACAAAAGAGTCCAATATACAAAGGCTCGTCTGGCCCATTTATAACCCAAAAAGAAAACCTTAACTCCCATCATCTTTCTTTATGCGCAGCTAAAGCAGGACCGTTGGATCAAGGGGCCGATCCAACGGTGTAGACCATGCCAGCTGGGGATGATATAGAGCCGCACTTCTTAGCCGTTCGATCAGGATGCGATCTGACGGCCCAAAATGCTTCGGGGTGTTCACGAGGATCACCACTCGCGCGTGGCAGCCACACACATGACGATTCAGCTCCGACCGATCACTTCATCTTCTCTGAACCTTCACTCGCTCCGATTGATCCTCGTCGGCGCCGTTTGAATCATCAGAAACATGTAAACAGAGGAACAAGAGGGTTAAATCCTTAGATTAGAGCCCAACAATTCAAGATAAAGATAAAAGGGAATTAAATCCCTAAATTGAAGCCCTAGCTGGAAAACCAGAATCCAAAATGGGAAAGGTTGATCCCTAATTTGGTGCCTTAGCAAGAATCCAGCAACGATTAGATTAAAGCAATGAACAAAAAGGCAACAATCTTAAAATTAGAGCCGAGACGAGATCAAATGAGGAAGATATTAGGGATTCGAGCTTAAAATTCAAGCAATTCTGTAACTATTTAAACCCTTTGTAATTCATGTAACAGGACACAACAATTCGATAAAAATCACACATAGCAATTACATAATAGCATTCAGATTTGTAGGAGCAAGCAATTTGTAATCATCGTTCAGAAGCAATAAAGAGAAGCAAGTTCTGGTAATTTTCCTATCTATTTACTTTTTGTTTCAGTTTAAATAAAGAAGAAAGGAGTTGTTTTACCTTGGTTTTTGTTTGAAATGCCGAGGAATTTTGTTTTGATGTAAAATCTGGTGGACAAACGCGATTTCGAGGTCGCCAGAATCTGGAAATTTGATCAGAATTTGGGAATTTTGCCGCCGACAATGGCGGCCAGCGCCGGTGGAAGGCGGCCGGCATGGCAGATGTTCATCGTGTTCTTCATTTCATGAAGAACACAAAGAACACATCAGAGAAATATAATAAAACGTGTTTTGATCTGTTTGGAAATCAAGAAAGAAAATGATTTCTGTTTATAATTTCGGCTATTTATACTAACCCGTTTGACCCGACCCGAACCCAGATATAACCCACGCCTTTTTTCCTGAATCTTGCACCGCAACTCTTCAGTTTTCAATTGTTTCAATTTCGTCCTTTTTCCTTTCAATTCGGCACCTAATTTAAAATTGTTCTCAAATTAACCTTCACAATTTACTTTCTTTCAATTTAGTCCCTGATTCAGATTTTCTATTTAAACAAATATAAAAAATCCTTTTTCTTTATTTAATTTTAAGTAATTACTTAGTTATTTAATTATTTAATTAATTTTTTCTGTCTTTTATGCAAACATTTGTGTATTAAACTTTAAGATCAGGGACTTAAAACCTAGATTAGTGACATGTATGTTGTAAAATATTCTTCATTTTTAATAAAATACACTTAATTATATTTAAACCTTAATAATTAAAAGGAATATATACATTTCTTTAGGGCTATTCACTACTTAGACTTTAATTAAAATTCATTAACACATTTAATTTTCCTTTTTATTTGTTAAAAAAGTGAAAACCTAATTAATGTGGTGTATTATCAAACGGGAATGAAGAGTTAGCGCCAAGAGTGTTGGCAGTGATTAAAATTTATTTTTCGGGCGATAAGGCCGTTAAAATAGGTTTACATTCATTTTACGAACAAATAAAATCGAAATTTTGTGAACTTGCAAATTCCAGTTTTGAAAATGCTTTTTTGAAATGAATTAGGTACCAATTTTTGGGCGTTGTGGGGGTGCTAATCCTTCCCCACACGTAATCGACCCCCGAACATGTTTTCTCTTGTTTTTATGGACCAAAATGTAATTTTGATAAATGAAACATTTTATCAAAATACCCTTGTCTTAGAAAGTGATCCAATCGTATTTTTTTTAAAAAGATTGGTGGCGACTCTGTGATTTTTAAAGTTTTCCAAAACGTCAAAACCTTCTCCTAAAAATGGTTGCGACACCAGCATCAATTTGATGCCAATATCTATTTTCAGAAAACTTGGCATAGAAGCAAGGCCTACCACGGTGACACTCCATCTGGCAGACCGATCTTTAGCACATCCTAAGGGTAAGATTGAGAATGTGTTGGTAAAGATAGACAAATTCATATTCCTAGTTGATTTTATCATTTTAGATTATGAGACAGATGTTAATGTCCCAATTATATTGGGAAACCCTTTTCTTGCTATTGGTAGAGCTTTGATTGATGTAAATGATAAAGAATGTAAGTTGATGAAATGATAAAGTTCATTCTAAAGTGAATGATTATGCCAGGTTACATTTATTCCTGCGTTTCAAGCTTTGAAATGTGCAAAATTGAATCCCTACCAGGAATGTCAAGTTGATGAAATGATAAAGTCCATTTCTTTTAGATTATGAGATGATGTTAATATTGGGAAGACCTTTTCTTGCTATTGGTAACATCCTATGAAGATAAAGAAATTCAGCTTTTTATCATTTTAGATTGATGTACATAAAAGAGAATGAAGAATGCACATGAATGATGCATTTATTGGTTACATTTATTAGAAATGTGGAATCGATGGCATTGATGAAATGATAAAGTCCATTCTAAAGTGGAGTAAGAAGATCTGCCAAGAATCTTTGTAAGATCTGAAAAATCTTTGAGACTGAGCTATTTTGAGCCACTAGAGTTGGCTGATAGAGAAATTAAGGCACCGAAGCCATCAATTGAAAACCGCTAGGAATTGGAGTTGAAATCGTTGCCAGACCATCTCAAGTATGCTTATATAGGTAAACACTCAACCTTGACAGTGATCATTACTGCTGATCTCACTCATGATTAGGAGGAAAATTGTTGGAAATTCTATGCAATTACAAGCAAGCGTTGGGATGAACCTTGGCTGATATCTAAGGAATAAGCCCAACCATTTGCATGCACAAAATCATCTTGGAGGAATATCATGGCAAGACCGTTGAGGGTCAGAGAAGATTGAACCCAAGCATAAAGGAGGTTGTTAAAAAGAAGATTATCAAGTGGTTGGATGTCGGGATAATCTATCCCATTTCTGATAGCTCATGGTCAGCTCGGTGCAATACGTGCCAAAGAAAGGTGGCATGACCGTGGTACAAAACAACAAAGAAGAAATGATTCCCTCCAAGACTATCATAGGATGAAGAGTATGCATGGACTACAGGAAGCTGAACAACGCCACAAGGAAGGATCACATCCCATTGCCTTTCATCAAGCAGATATTAGACAGGCTGGCAGGTAAAGCTTTTTATTATTTTTTGGATGATTATTCAGGTTATAACCAGATTGCCATCGCACCTAATGATCAAGAGAATACCACCTTTACGTGTCCATATGGGACATTTGCCTTTAGAAGAATGCCATTCGGGTTTTGTAATGCCCCAACAACATTTCAACATTGCATGATGTCCATTTCTTCAACATAATTGAGCATAATTTGGAAGAGTTCATGGATGATTTCTCAGTGTTTGGAAAAACATTTGAGGAATGTCTTTAGAGTTTGGAGCAAGTCTTAAAGAGATGCATTGAGACAAACCTAGAGTTATATTGGGAAAAATGCCACTTCATGGTGAAGAAAGGCATTATTCTCGGGAACAAGATAAACAAGAGAGGATTAGAGGTTGACCAAGCAAAGGTTAAGATAATCAAGCAATTGCCACAACCGACTAGTGTAAAAGGTATTAGAAGTTTTTTGGGACATACAGGTTTTTACCGACGTTTTATCAAAGAATTTTCTAAAATTTCTAAACCTTTATGCTTGTTGTTAGAACAAAATGCCTCTTTTGCATTTGATGATTCTTGTTTAAGAGCATTTCAGGAACTCAAGAAGAAATTGATTAATGCCCTTATAGTCGTGGCACCAGATTGGAATGAGCCATTCGAACTTATATGTGATACCAGGGACTATGTCGTCGGAGCAGTGTTGGGACAGAGGCGTGGCAAAGTCTTTAATACCATTTATTATGACAGCCGGACACTAAATGGAGCTCAGCTGAATTATTCCACAACTAAGAAAGAATTTCTTGCAGTTGTATTTGCTTTTGAAAAATTCATATCTTATTTAGTTGGTAATAAAGTTGTGGTGTATACAGATCATACGACACTAAAGTACCTCTTGGCAAAGAAGGATGCCAAGCCCAGACTAATCCGATGGACACTTTTACTACAAGAATTTGACCTTGAGATCTGGGACAAGAAAGGCAGTGAAAATTTGGTAGCTGACCTCCTATCACGCCCAGTGCATCACCTTGAAGATGGTAAGAACGCTACCATAAGAGATGAGTTTCTAGATGAGCACTTGCTAGCAGTTAATGCCATGCCATGGTACGCTGACATAGTCAACTACCTAGTAAGCAACATTCTGCCACCAGATTTTGCATACAATGCTAGGAAATGTTTTCTGTGAGACGTTCAGTAGTATTATTGGGATGAGCCAATTCTATTCAAACAGTGTGTCGATCAAGTGATCCGCCGGTGTGTGCCAGAGGATGAGTAGCACAGTACACTACAATTATGCCATGTCGCACCATATGGAGGCCACTGTGCTGGGATGAAGACTGTTGCCAAGATGTTACAGTCAGGATTGTAGCAGACCAAAACCGAGCCTAGAAGTATGTCACATAGATTATATGCTAAGTTAAATTGGAATCAAAACCATTAATCAAATGTGATCTATGGGGCTTATTTTAAAGGATTAAAAACTTTTGTAACCGAATTTAGAATGACCAAATTATGCATGTGATCAATTAGCGGTGTTGCATGATTAAGAAAAATCTAATTGGGGTTCCTACACATGTCACGTATAGGACTAACCAAGGATGAAGTGACATCCACCTTGGATAACAATCCCAAAGGATTGTCATCTTTCTTTCTTCCACTTATGAGTGCCAAATTTTAATAGAAAGAAAAGCTTGGAAGAAGCTAATCAATGGTGGATGAATTTGAGAGCTTAGGATTTAGTTTAGCTTGAGAAAGGTAAAAATTCTTCCTAGTTACTTGTTGCATGTTTGATTGTCTTAGTGATTTAGAGATTTGGTTTGAATGGGTTGAGGAAAGTATGTTTAATTTTGGAAACTTTGTATTCTTGAAGGATGATTAGAACAATTGAAATTGATTCGGCTTGTACATACTCTTATAAAAAACAGTCTCAGAAATGCTTAATCCACCACGGTTGTTATTGTTTTTGAGTGTAGAACTTGATGTTAATTTGAATAAGTAAAGTAAATAAATGTTAAAAAGGTATAGTTTGTTCAAATGAGATGCTAGATAGTATGAATTGCTTGATGTTATTGAAATATAGTTAGATTGTATCTGCCATCTACCAATTCTGGAAATTTATAGTCGAATGGAATCTTAAAATGAGTAGAAGCAATATTGGATTTGTGAGAAATAGGTAACCATACTTGGTGGTCATGAATTCTATGTATTATGAACCAATATGACTTAATTTAAAGATTTGTCTATAAGTTAAAGTCATGAATTGCTTGAATAGAAATTAAAACTGTCTTGAGGATATAAAACTGTCTTGATATAGTTTCAAGGACTGATTAGAGGTCAACAAAAAAATAATTAAATTGCTTAAATATCATGTGGGACTAATTGGTATGTTGCTAGAACTGTTGTCTGAAAAATAAGGATTGTTTTGAAAAGTTCTAAGCTGAATTGAAACTGAAATTGGACTGATTTATGTGTTGGTTTAAAGAGGGGTTGTTCTTTAAAAAGGGATTGTTTTGTACCTTAAAATATGGGGACTGTTTTGGACATAGATAAGTGCTGAATTGATGGATTAAAACACAAGATTTTCTTTATTATGATCTATGTAGGGACTGTTTTACAAAACATAGACTTAAAGGGACAGTTCTGAATTAGTATTTGAGTGCATGTTTGCATAATGGGCTGTTTAATATGTGAACTATTCATAGATAAAATAAAACGTTAGGAGCTGTTTTGTGTGTGTGTATGCTCCTAAATGTTGTTTTAAAACACTTGGTACCGAAATATTTAATTAGTGGACTATTTTGGGATGGTTTGATGGTTTGATATAATGATGGACTGTTTTTGCACCATTATGGTGAACATGTGTTTATATATGGTATTAGCATTTAGAAATTGTTGTGAGCTACTTGGTGTATACATGTTTGTGTGCATGAAATTAGAGTGACCTTGAAATGAATTATAGATAGGAATGATTCTAATATACAAATCACCTTTCTTGTAAATTGTTAGACCAAGAGAGTGCTAACAAGGGATTCGACTTTATAACAAGATAGGAGGGGGAATTCAGGTATCCCATAACTCCGGGATGAAAAGGTGAGTGTAGTTTAAAGTTTTGAATAGAATAAAACTATTCCTAGAACCTTGGTTGTTGTTTCAATTAATCCTATTGGATTATCTAACTAGAGGAGCATGTAAGACTAAGCTTAGAAAAAGGTACGTACTTCCTTTGAAAGTACTTCTGATTTGATATTGATTTGAAAATCATATTTTTAATCAAGTGTTATATTTATACTTGGAAGTATAAGCCTGCTTTGGTAAGATTTTGTATGAAAACAAGTAAGTGTAACCTAGATTAAATATATGAGTGAGGTTGTCCAATTCTGGTTAATTACTGAGTTTCAATAAAGGATATTGTATTGCAAATTGAATTGATTAAAGTGTGATTGAATGCTAATTGAGGTAGGCATCTTGGGGTAAGCTCAAGCTAGTTAAGACATTTGTTCTTTTTACACAACTCTAGTTAACTTGAAACAGTTTGAATATGAATTGCATGAACTACATTAATGACATAAGGCACTTAATGCCTCTTGAGTTCATGCGGAAATAATTTTGTAATACAAGCCTTGATTCGAGTTAGTTTAGACACAGTTGGCATGCCATAGAGTTCGTCGAGCTCGCTAGTTTGGACTACGGTCCCTTGTCTTTTGGTACAGTTGGTACCCTTGTTCATTAGTAGAATAAATTGGTACTTGGTGTACCCTTGTTTCGGTACTATGTGTACCCTTGTTGTTATACTTATAGTGGATTCGAGTGTCTAGTAACTTGTTAATCAAGGCTCATGACAACTTAAAAATGTATGCTAATGAATCTTGAGGTTAAAATGAGAATTTGGAATGTGTATTCCCTTGATATGTAATGGATTTCGATCCCTTGATTTAGGAAGGACTAAATGTCCCTAGTTAAAGTTAGAACTATGTTCTATTAGAAATGGCAAATAGATAGACTTGGAAAATTGCAAGGATTAACTTCATCTGCTAAGAACTAAATTGAATAAATATCTTGAGTTTGAATTCATGCTAGATCGAATTCTTTTTTGTAATGAAAGAAAGGTTATAATTCATGCTAGATCGGATGATTTCTTGTAATGAAAGAAAGGTTATAATTCATGCTAGATCGAATGTTGTCTTGTAATGAAAGAAATGTTAAAATTCATGCTAGATCGAATGCTTTCTTATAATGAAAGAAAGGTGATAATTCATGCAAGATCAAATTCTTGCTTGTAATGAAAGAAAGGTTATAATTCATGCTAGATTGAATGCATGTTTGGATTTTATGCTGGTTTGAAAGAAAATATGGGAAATAGCTTAGACATTAGAATCTGCCCAGAAATTTTGTACTGGGTAGTAAGTTCAGTAAATCACTAGAAATTCTATAGTTCGATTTAGAGAATAAAATTTAAGCGTAAAGAACCTTATATGAGTCTAGTTTCTTTTGCAACAAACGGTGAACGATTTCGAATTGTATATCAAAAGATATGAATTTTTGAGTATATAAAGGTTAGAATTTGGACAGCTAACTGTTCTGACAATCTGCACTAGTAGTAACTTTAAAAAAAATGCTATAAATTGTATTAGTTGAATGGGAAGTCATAATTTATATGCCTGGAAAGCTTATCATGTCTAGTTTCATTTAAAACAAACGAAACTGAATTTCAAACTATGTAGTAGTTTATAGAGAAGATTCTTTAGAGATAGTGTAATCTGCCCGGTGGCAGAATTGAGCGTACTTGTTACTAAATTCTGTATTAATTCATAGAAAATAAAAACATAAGGCTTATAATGTTAAAAAGTTCATTGAGTAAGCTTTCCAACGGTGTAAACGGTTTGAAATTCTAATGTACGGATTGACAGATATGAATATTTTAAATGTTATGCTTAATGGCAAGCAACTACGTATTAAATTCGATAATTAAACTAATCATAGGGACTAAAGAGTTGGTAACCTAACTACTTATACGTTGTTTTAATCAGGAAATTTGTAAGTCAGAAAATACATGCTTGAATTGATTCTTCAAGGAAACCCCATTGATTAAGAGGGAACTTAGTACTTGATATGTCAAGGAAGGATAGAAGGTTTGGCTTACTATAAAAAACAATGAGTCAAGAGTTAATGAGTGATCTTTTGGCGAATAATTACCCTTTTGTTTATCAAGATGTAAATATGGCTTAAGTGACAAGTGAAAACAAATAGATTTAATTGGAGCATAGTTTACATGATTATGCCTTGTGTGGATGTTATGTAATTGTATATATATACGAATGTTCGAATTATATTCAGGTAGCGCATGGAATTCTTGTGATACGTACTCTTGTTGTTCAAGGGATGATTCAAATAGCTTTCCTCTATCCTAAGATTAGAATGTCACTCGGTTAATAGATTTGTTTTGGGAAAATGAAAGATAGTTATTAAATTCATATCTTACCTAGCTCTTAACTACCTCACTAGGCTTTGGCTTACTATTTCCTTCACTTTCTTGCAGAGTACTCATGCTTCTATTTTCTTGTAATCGAGCTTGGGATGAGATTACAGTTATCAGGAAGTACACTTGTAGTTCCTTATGTTCTCCTAAGTGGTGGCACATGTCTAGAGGGTAGTCATTTTGCATCATGAGCATCTTGTGTATACATATGTATTAAGTGATGCTCTTTAAGTGTTTTGATTTGTAATAGGGCCTCTATAATTATTTATTTATTTATCTATGGTTGCTTGCTTTACGAAGTTATTATGATATCCTAAGAGATGAATCGTGTTAAGTTATTCTAATGAGGAAATCAAGAATAATGCGATTGCTTGTATGATTAATGGTTAGCTAGGACCTTTCAGATGGTTCTAAGGTTTTTAAATGTGACTTCTCAAGTGAAAGGCTGATTTATAATGACTAATATGTCAAGAATATGAAATTAGAAACTGATTATGGAATAAGAAACAGAATTAAATGTATCGCGTTAGAATCTAATTCTTTGTTTATTAAATGCCTTCTTGAATGTTCATATTTATTAAGAGTTCCTTAGCTTGACTTGTAAATATTCTTGCATCTTGTAATTAAAATTGGGTAAATGAAGAACTCCTTCTAGGATAAAGAACAATTTTTTACTTTCGGTTGAGAATATTTACTTGTAATAGACATAGGTGGATCGGTTAGACTTGTACTAAGAGGGTGAATCTAATTTTCATAATTCAACAGCTCAGTGTAATCTCTTATGAGTTAAAAATTGGGTGTTTCATCTGAACACTCTTAGTTTGTGATATTAATGTTTCGCTTTTGAGAACTAATATAAAGGATGAAGTTAGATTAGGAATTGACTAAATGTCAGTTCAAATTTTGAACTCTAGTGAAAGAAGCTAATTAAAACATTTTAATTTATCTGTGTTTTCTAAAGCTTGTACGTTAAATTCGTATTTTTTGTCTATCATTATGTCCGTTTTGTTAGTTCATAACACCTTTCAATTTGGTTTACTCCTAAGCCGGGTTGAGGGTGTTACAAGGATTCTTTTGGCCCACACTATACAAAGATGCCCACAATTATGCCATGGCATGCGATCGATGCCAACGGACAGGAAACATCTCAGGCAGACACCAACTGCCGCTCCAAATCATTATGTCAGTGCATTTATTTGATGTATGGGGGATACAGTTCATGGGTCCATTTCCTCCATCATATGGTAATGTGTTATAATTACTATATATATTGGTAATTCGAATATTATTAGTAGTTGTCGCAACCCTTTTTGAGGGTTTTTGATGTTTTGGAAAACTATATAAAAACACGGAGTCGCCACCAATCATTTTGAAAAAAAAAGTGTGATTGGATCACTTTTAAAACAAGGGAATTTTGATAAAATGTTTTATTTATCAAAATAGCATTTTGGTCCACGGAAAACAAAGAAAACAGGTTCGGAGGTCAGTTACATCTAGGGAAGGGTTAGCACCCCCCACAACGCCTAAAAATTGGTATCTAATTGATTTCAAAAAGTGCTTTTAAAACTGGAATTTGTAAGTTCACAAAATTTTGATTTATTTATCCGCTTAGTGAATGTAAATCTATTTTAACGGCCTTATTGCCCGAGAAATGAACTTTAATCACCACCAACATTCATGTCGCTAACCCGTCATTCCCATTTGATAAGACACCGCATTAATTAAGTTTTCCCTTTTTTAAAACAAACCAGAGAGAATATTAGGTTTGTTATTATTTTTTAGAATTTAGTGTCTAAACCCTAAAGAAACATCTACATTTATTTTAACTATTAAGCTTAAATACAATTAAATGTGTTTTATTGAAAATGAAGAATGTTTTACAACATACACGTCTCTATTCTATGTTTTAAGTTTGTATTCTTAAAGTTTAACACACATACAAATATATACATACAAGAACAAAAACTTAAATTAAATTAACTATCAAAATAATTGCTAAATAAAGAAAAGGACAATTAATTTTATTTATATAAAAAACTGTATTATGGACTAAATTAAAAGAAAACCAAATGTAAGGGATAATTTGAAAAAAAAATTAGTGCCGAATTGAAAAGAAAAAGGACGAAGTTGAAATAATTGAAAACAAAGGTGTTGCGGTATAAGAACCGGGAATGAAGGGTGTGGGTTATAATCGGGTCCGGGTCGGGTCAAACGGGTTAGTATATATAATAAATATTATAAACAGAAATCATTTTATACCACTCTCCCCAAATGGATCAAACTCAACTTCCTTTAAATCCTCTGTCGAGTTCATCCGTGTTCTTCATGAACTGAAGAACACGGCGATGATTTGCCGTGTCGGCCGCCTTCCACGGGCGTCGACCGCCGTTACCGGCGGCAAAATTTTCTAGAAACCCTATTTTTTCTAGATTTCGACGACCTCAAAATCGCATTTTTTCAAAGGAGCTATGTCAAAGCCAAATCACAAAGGCGTTTCAAATAGAACAAAGGTAAAACAATCCCTTTTTCTTTATTTAAATTTGAAACATAAAGAAAAAGATAGAAAACATTACCAGAAACTTGCTTCTCTTATTGCTTTGAAACTTTGATTAGAATCCTTGCTTGTTGGCATTACAATTTCTGAATGCTAATTGTATGTATGTATCTAGTGTGTTTTCTGTAATTGTTGTATGTGTTACAATGATTTATAGTGGGGTTTATATAGCTATTGTAATGCTAGGATTACAATAACAAATCCCTAATTTCTTCCTTGGATTATCTCCTATTTGATTTGGATTGCTTGATCTTTGCCAGAGGCTTCAATTTAGGGATATGATCCTTTGACCTTGCTTCGATCTTGGTTCTGAACTTTTCCTGGTTGCCTTTTGCTCATTGTCCATATCCGATTGTAGCTTGATTCTTGCTAGGGCTTCAAATTAGGGATTTTATCTTGTTGACTGCGCTCTATTTTAGTAACTTAATCCCTTTATTTCCTTCTTATGTATGTGTTTGCTGATCGGAAATGAACTTCAACCACGCCGGTGTGAGCAAATCGGAGCAAGTGAGCGTCAGAGAAGATGAAGCGTTCGATAGCAGTTGGAAAGTCAGGCGCGTGGCTGCCACGCACGAGTAGTGATCTGCGTGCTTTGCTGTTGATCAATCTAGGCCATTGGACTGCTTCCTAATCTAACGGATGGGAAGCGTGGCTCTCGGTAATCCGTGTATAGGCCGTGTGCAATCGTGTGTCGTTGGATCTGTTCTCCATTGATCCAACGGTCCTTCATTTTCTGCCCATGTAAGAGTCAAGGCCTTTAGGAAATAATAATCAGACCGAGCGGGCCTTTGTGTAATGGACCTTCTATGTATTTTTAATGGACTTTATTATAAATTAAATCTAATGGACCTTTTATTCATTTTTAATTACAATTGGGCTGCGTATTTTATATTTTTGGTTTTAATAACTACCTACTATATTAACTACTAACAGCAAATGTACAACTACGACAATAATATGTATTAACTAAATACACTAAGTATGTGACACCTTTATAACACTAACATATGGCACTTATTATAATACCCTAAGTATATTAACAATATTACATGCCATTCAGATGATTCTAATACTAATTTCTACTAATTATGATGTAACACTAATAATGTAATAGAAGACTACCTAACCAAAAATGACATAGTTAAAACAATAAAAGTAAAGAAGTTAGGTGAAAATTCAGTGACAACAGTAGTGATGAGCGTTCGATCTAGCCAAGTTAAAAATTTTGAATTATTCGAGTTGACGCATCGCATGTTACAACTGAAACTTTATTGGAAAATTTTCCAATTCGAGTCCAGTTTATGAAGTTTGAGTTCTAGTCTAGTCTAGTTTTCAAGTTCATATACAAATTTAATTGTAATTATTTATCATGTTATAGTACGGTTCGGTTACAATTTAAACGACTTTCTCTAATCGTATAAGATATGTATATTTATTTCTTCATATTTTTTCATATGTGGCATATATTTCTTTACATTTTTATATCAGTATCTATATATATATATTAGAAAAAATTGAGAGACTTTTCTCAAACTTAAAAATCAATCCACTAATTATTAAAAAAATTGAGTTATTTGAATTTCTATTTTACAACTCAAACTTTATTTGAAATTTTTTCGAGTCGAATTTTTTTGCATTGAGTCAAAAAATTCAGCTTTTTTCAAGTCGGGTCGAGTTTTGCTCACCCCTAATTATTAGACCTCATGAAGAGCTACAAATTATAAAGTCCTAAAGAGATTTAAAAACATTTGATTAAATAAGGAAAGTATTTGAGATAAAGAATCTTGATACCAAGTTTTGTCTCGACCTAAAGATCAGACACTTAAATATGAATTTTAGTCTATGTGGACACATACTAAAAAATCTTAAAATGACTCAATATGAATAAATTGTATATATTGAATACTCGATAATTCTAAGATCGTTAAATATAAATTGATACATTTTGTTTTCAAAAGAAGGATAAATAAATCTTGGTACAAAAGCACCATATCTTAGTTGGTCCAGATGTATCATATCTTAATTGGTCCAAAATTATTGTATCTTATCGTAATTGATCTAGAAGCATCATATGTTAGTTGGTCTAAAAATATTATTTAAGTCCTACAATATTATTACCTTCAGATCTTTAAACTTGATGCTTCTTCAAATTATGTAGAAATAATTGTTATGCAAAAGTCAAGTTGAAAATGTGTTTAGCTAAGACTATTAACCCAACATATCTAAAAGATATGTAATTTGCTTTCACAAAATAAGATGCAAACTATCTTCTACGAAGATAATGTAGAATTCACATCTCAATTGAAAGGTGAATACATCAAAGGATACAAAATGAAACATATTTTCCCAAGTTTTTCTCGCTCGTGATCTTTAAGAAGAATAGTAATATAAATATTTGGCGAACTCAGTCAAACGATAATTTAGAAGATCTATTCGCAAGTGTATTGTTTACTTAAACAATTAAAGAATGTGTTCAATATTGAATTACGAAGATTCAAAGATCTTATGTGATATTTTCATGATGGAGTAAATACGTATTGCACTCTTTTCCCCTTAATAAAGATTTCTTCCCAATGAGTTTTTCTGGTAAGTTTTTTAATGAGGCAACATGTTATGGTATCAAAGATATGTGTACACTTTTTTCTTCACTAAGATTTTTTTCCCACAAGATTTTTATCTTAGTAGGATTTTAATGATACACGTTATCTTCATGGACATCCAATGGAGAGTGTTATTAATATTTACTTTTGTGGATATACATGTATTAAATAATACTTTAACATACTTTATTTGCAAGGTTTTAATGTCCATTAAAATTAGTTTTTATACCTATATTTATAGAGTTTAGAGAAGGCATTGTACACACTTCATATTAAGAATACAATACATAATTCTCTTTTTATCTCTCTCTTATTCTTCAACAATAATCTTCTACCTCGTTTTGGTGTCCCATATACGCCCCAACACTAAAAAGGTAAACCCTACATTTGAACTCTAATTTCTAAATCTTAAACCCTAAAAATCAAACCTACAACTTAAACTCTAAACTTCTAAAATCTAACCCTAAACACTAATCTTAAACCTTAAATCCTATTCTAGTATTGGACATATATAGGAACACCAAAAAAGGTAGAAAATTTTTATTCCTAGATGTTCTTTTTCTTTATTATAACAAAAATAAATAAATTTTTCTTATAAATTAGAACTCTAATGAGGGATGTTCAAAATTACCTTACCTAAGATACCCGACCCGTCGACCCAGTGAAAATATAAACAAATATTGTTTATTTTTAAAAAAAAATCCCGCGTCGGGTACTCGACCCATTAAATTTCTCCAAGTCATAGGTTTGGTCTGGGCCGCAAATTTTAAATTATACGGGTGCCCGACCTAGTTATCTATCTTTATTTTTTATTATTAAGGCTTTTTAGTTAAAAATTAAAATATTTTATTCATTAATATTTTACACTAATTTCTAAATCTCATTGTTAGATATCACATGCCAATGATGAGTACATGATTTTATGTTTTTATCTTTAGTTGTATTTTTTAGAGTTTTAAATTCTATCTTTTGATTATGTAATTTGGTTTTAAACTTTATGTTTAGAGTATGTCATTATGCAATTTGAACTTCTAAAATTTAATTTTGTCCATTCGAATTACTTGTATGATTTGGTAAAAAAATTGTATAAATTTAATCCAGACACCTTGTGATCCGAAATTAGGGATACTCGGTCATAGAGGATACTTGATTTACAAGTAGTCAATTTTCATGGGCCAGGTCACTTACGGATAATTTTAGTACCCGAAAATTCAGATACCCAGAAAAGCTACAGCCCTGTTCATATATCTTCCTCTATATTGTCTTGTTTTGCGTCCTTATTTCTTCTTAAGCTAATACCCTGCAATTTCTAATAATTCCATGACCTCAACAGCTTCTTTAAAACTGTACTCTCCTGCTTTCCCCCTCTACTTGCTCTACCTCAATCTTCTTAATCATCTTCCATGGATTCAATGCAAATGAAACCAACCTTACCCGAGACAAGGAGGTTGAATGAATAAAAGAAAAATTGGAAGTAAAATCAAATAATCTGTTAACCCTTCTTTTCTATAGGTTGAATGAGTACTTAAAAACTTAAAATGGATACCCTGAAATATTTTTTAAAACTAACAAATTTATTAAGGAAAAAAAAAAGAGTACAGCTAATCATTAAAAATAAATGAGATCCGGAAAGTACATCTAATCGTTTCTTCTCATTCACTATATGTCTATACATAGCAAAAGCAAACCTCTAATATTTCCATCTCCATTCTGCAGAAGCCGCTACAATTGATGAAAGCAACTTCTTCTGCTTTGCACTAGCTTTTGGTTGTACAATATTTGATGACTTCTCCTTGATTGGGTTTCTTACACTACAAAGTTTGTGCTTCATCCGCCACGGCAGCAACATCTCAAGTCCACAACCCTTTGGGGAAGACAGTGATGATCGCTTCATTACTGCTTGGGAAGCACATGGTGACTGATCCGTGTAATTACAGAGGTATGGAAGCTTTGTTTTGGACATGTGTAGCGCAGCTGATGCAGCCAGTGCTATGGCATCTGGAAGAAAGCGTTCGATTATGAAACTTGGAGATGGACAATCACTATGTTCTAAACTCATAGCTAAGTTCCTGCCATCCAAATCACTAGGCTCTAAGCTCCTTGTTGATCCATGGAACTTCTCTGTTTTCTCAACCATATCTATGGCTTCAGTTAGTGACAAAACTTCCACGGCATCTGAGAATACATCATCGGTGCCATCTACATCTGCATCACAACCTTCATCGTGGTGATGATTATTGTGAGAATAGTTCCCATTAGTTTCTTTTTTTGGTGGAACCCATCTGCCTGGTGGGGGTTTCGGGCGCGGCGTTTCGGCCTCGTCTACATTGTTACTTCTCTCCGAGTTCTTGGGCTTGCCAGGAGCCTGTTCCCAGCAGAAGGGAATCCCATTACTAGAATCTTTGCATCCAGCAAGGGCATTCGTGCATGAAACTTCATCGCTAACGTATCCAGAAGCAGGTCGCCTTGTTGATAAGAGTGGTGCATATAAGTTGAGCTTTATGGGGCGTTTCCTTTCCATTGCTTCATTCATTCCTTGTCCCATATAGAGAAATATGGTTGTGGAAGAGAAGAATTCATTGGAGTAGGTGGGGGGAAAGGGAACAGCCGTGACTTGAGATGCATATGATGATATGAATGAAGAGATGATATGGGAGTGGTTGTATGAAACTATGGGGATCTCGTGCAGTGTATTGAAACCGATATTTTCACTTTATAAGGGTCACAGGTTGAATGGAAAAGGCCCTTGCCCTTCTATGCTGAATTGATAAAGTAAAGCATGAAGTTAACATTTGCTGCAAATCTGGAATCATCCAAAAACCATGTGGCAGAAGCTTTAACGACTAAAGTTCGTAGCTTTGGGAAGAGAAAGGACAAATTTCTTTTTATGATCCCTTCGACGTTAATTTCTTAGTTTAATTGCTCCTGGACTTTTACATGGGTGAAAAATAAAGAATTAAACCTGTTAAAAAACAAGTTTGCAACAAGGAGACGGCAAATAGACAATTTCAAGCTTGAATAACAGTAAGTAACGACATTCAGGATAAGAGTTAGAATACCTAAGGTAAAAGCTAACACAGCGTAAAATCTCCCAGACTGGATTGATTTCTGCAGTTTCATTTACATTGTTCTTTTGATTATAGCATCGGCAAAGGCCCCTTCAGAAATAATACAAAGGGCAGCAGGCGTAGCAGTAGCAGCATCAGTGCATTCATGTAACAATCAGCAGCAAGATCTAACTTTTCAAAGTCTACATACACACTGCCTAAATTATTAAGTGCCTGCAGACACATGGAATCACTCAGAACACAACCAATTCATTGTACTAATATAGTTAGGATTTTCTTTCTCAGAATTATATAGCTAGAGTTAAATGGCTCCAAAATACTCACTTGTCCTTTCCGAAGTCCATCTGAAGGGCATCTTAGAGCATCCAGAAGAAGTTGGATAACATATGCCGAGGACTCTTGATCAAGACTAGTATCTGCTAAAGCATATGCTTTGAGGAAGAAAGCTTCAAATGACCTCTGGATGGAGATTGACTCCTCTGCTTTAGCTAGTGCTTCTTCACAGTGGCCTGTGTCATACAATATCCATCCTTCATAGACAAGCCTTTCGTGTTCTGAAGTAGAATGATTTCTAGCTAACCGCAGACTACACATTGCAGCCTTTTGACAATTTAACCTACAGCATCCAGTAGATTTTATTTTGAGACCAATCAATGGAAAGCAAACATTTACCATAGAATATTTTGAGACCAAGAACCATTATGAATAGAACGGAATGGAGGTTGTTTTACTTTACATCTCCTAATAGTGGTGTGAGAAACAGAGTTTTTCTCTGTGTTTTTCTTATATTTCATTAGTGAAAGAGAGTCTATTATATAGACTTTTACAGAGGTGTTTAACACCAAGTGGTTAACCTATAGGATAAGACTTTTATCCTTTACAAAGATCAAATTTAAAATTCAAACTACTAGTTAAGATAAAGTAAAGATAACATACAACTTCTACTCTATCTAAAACTCTTTACAACACACGGTTATGCATACTAACTAACAAGTGGTAACTAGGCTGCACACAGCTATGAATCAAATTTTCATAATACCATATGGTATCACCTTGATGGGAAACAGACTGGCATTTTCTCAACTCTTGACATTAAACTTATCATAATGTCAAGTAGATTTTATTTTAACTTGTCTGCAGTTAACACGTAATACAGAATCCACCCTGCCTTTAAATGGGCAGATACCTACATCTCAAAATAATACAGAAGAAAACATAGCTTGGCTTATCATATGTTCATAGTGTTAATCTTAGTTCTAAGTTTGAAAAGGAAAATGAACAGTCATTTATACAAGGGCATGCCATAAAGTAGTTGATCTTCACTAAAAACAAATTTTGATCTATTAGAACGAATCTATAAAGAACTTTTCATTCAACAGAAACAGCAAAAGAACATTTTACTCGACCAGTGAAACAGTTTATCATGTTACCTTAAAAGTAGGAGAGACTGCCTGAACCATAGAAGGCTCTTTCCAGGGTCATTTGCCAACATATGGTGTACAACAGCCAGGGAACCAAGATCATCGACAGAAGACCAGCGGTCATACAATTGCATCCAGCAGTCAGCCTGACTCCATTGTTGAACAAAAGGACGCAGGAGCTCAACCAAGTGGTCACCATGCATTTTCCCATAAAACATCATGTAATTTGGTTCCAGAGTCAAAAGTGCCCGAACATCTCTAAGAGCTCTTTCATAGTCCTCCATGGCAATTGAAAGCCAGGCACGTAATTCAAGGCAGTCAGGGGATACCTTGAAACTGATTATTTTACTGATTTCTGAGATGGCAGCTCCAATCTTGTTGTTCTCCAACAATGAAACAGTTCGATACTTGTATGGAAAAGAAAGTGTTGGATCCAATTCAGTAGCCATCTCTAGATCCGACACCTTCTCTTTCCCATCACAATACAGAGAACGTTCTTGATGCATCCACCCAACTGGCTTACATTCTGAGATGAGTGAGTTAATAATCTTGTAAGCTGAATACTTGTGGCCCCACTTGAACTTGGCTCTTGCAACACCCACTTTTGAATATATATGACCAGACTCACAAGCTGTCTCAAACCAACTTTGAGCATCTTTGTACTCTTTTCTCTCAAACATCACAACACCTAACTGGTGATATGCAAGTTGTTTCTGCCAACATTCCGTCGAGCACTCTGACAACCTCTCTAGAAGCATCACAGTAGTGTTAGCTTTCACATCTTCCTCCATTGCAATTTGACTTAAGAAGAAATATAACAAAAAGGAAGCATGCCCAACTAGAGCCAATCTTTCCTTTGCATCCGGACCACAAAAATATTTCATCACTTGAGGTCTGTGCATTGAATTTGGGACCTCTCTTAAAAAGACCTGCAAGCAAGCTGCCACAAGAAGATACGCATTTTCCTCCAATCCATACTTAATTAACAACAGTGCATCCTCCATATCATTTACCAAAGATGCTAAATAAGAATCACAAGCAGACTTCAAATTGTCGCAACAAAACCTATTTGACAAAGAAAGAAGCTCCAAAACAATCTGTGGACGAAAAGAATCTAGTCTTCTGGCCCTGCTAAATAATTCAGCAGCTTTCATACACTCTACTGAAATACAGTTCAGGGTAAAATTTATCTCCTCTCTTTTAGATTCCTTGAAACCTCCATACAACATTGTCATAAACGGTATTGATAACGGCGCAATACATGATCGTGTACACCTAATCTCGTCATTTCCAATGAAAAATGACATATCCCCATATTCATCAGAAGTGGAACATTCCTCATCCTCAATTGAAAAGTCATCCTCACTTTCCCCTCGAGGAGTCTTAGAACAATGACAAGGATCATAAATAAATTCGGGGTTATAACCAACTATCAAGGTAGCCTTAGGGCACTCGATTTTCCTTCCATAACAATTCATTGAATTTGTGCCAACAGGCTCATCCTCCCTCCTTTCATACCTCAACCAAGCTGCTAACACAATCTTGGAATGCACATCTACGGCATGCTGCCTGGCGGCTCGAAGAGTCCTTCGTAACAGCTTCGGATCAGCTAAGCCCTTAAAAATTGCACATTGCTCAAGAAACATTCCGGATTTCTCAAATTGAGGACATCTCTCAATCCTACGGTACATAGCAGCAAGAGTTTCTATAAAATCAACGAACTTTAGGCATGGTTCGATCTGGGGCTCCAGGAGATGGGAGACAGGGAGGCCATAAGGAAGCAGGGTATCATTTACAAAAGCAAGGGTCACGTTAGAAGCTTGGTAATTGTGCATAGATTTAGGTCGAACGGAATTAACACTAAGATGGTCCTGAAGCTGGTGGAAGAGTTTTTCACTGACATCACCCCCACCCGTGCTGTTAAGAGCATAAACTTGAGTGCCTTTACATCTATCTAAACCTTTAAACTACGCATTGTGGAGAATTTGTTACGGTGCATCTTTTTCAATATCAAGGGGAAGAATTTCTCCAATGGTACAAAAATTAAAAAAAAGTCAACAAGTTTCAGGCCACCCAAAACGAAAATTAAAGATCTAAAAATGGGTGTCGAAAAAACTAATAAAAAGAAGGATAAAACAAATTCACCTGCAAAACGCCACAACTTAGAATACAAATGCTTGCAACACAATGGTAACGCAGTATCAATTGGGTATTAGCAAAGAAAGGGGGCTTTTTTTCCCTGGGATTTCTGCTGTTTCCTTTTTTATTTTACTTTTTTTACGATAAAATAGAGAGAAAGTCGAAAGAAAAAAAAACATAATAATGAAGATATTCAAGGAAGGAAACAGTGAATCAGAAAGCGGCCAACCAACCGGAAGTTGTTTGAGAATGGCCACTCCCTCTCCTCTCCCTCTCCCTCTCGCAGGCTACCTGTTTTTCTTTTCCTCCGTCTTTCAATATGCTATATTTGATAATTCAGTTTTCTTTTTTGGGGTGTTCTGTTTCCCCAAATTTGATGGGATTGGTGGAGTTGAATTGTATGTTGTTTTTTTCTTTCTTTTTTTTTTATGTGTGTTTATGGCCAAAAAGTTAAAAGTTAAAACCATGTCCGAAACAGGGAAAATGTAGGTTACTAATTGTGTGTGATGTCTGAATCGGAAGAGGGAAACAGTTAAAGTTGCGCCCTACCTGTCTTTCACGCCATCTTCTTTTTAATCTTATTTTTACCTTTTCATTATTCATCATTATTATCAACTTCATTTTTAAGATAAACTATAACGGAAGTAGTTTAATTATAAGTAAAATTATTTTTGAGTCATTTAATTATAAAAAGTT
The DNA here is from genome assembly GCA_019671005.1 of Hibiscus mutabilis. Lineage (NCBI taxonomy): Eukaryota > Viridiplantae > Streptophyta > Magnoliopsida > Malvales > Malvaceae > Hibiscus > Hibiscus mutabilis. The sequence continues at coordinate 62,862 of JAGYYJ010001008.1, read as the reverse complement.
ATATTTAAGTTATTTAATTATAGTAAGATCACATTTAAGTCATCTAATTATTAAAAATTATACTTTAGTCATTTAGTTATGGGTAATATTATATTTGAGTCACATTTCAAATTTAAAAAATTTGTATCAATTTGTGTCTTAAATTAATTAATGATTTCAAATGAAATAATCTAGTGTTAACGAGAGTATACAAGTAATTTGAAAAAAATGACTAAGTTGATAATTTTTTAAATACGAAAGGTGACCCAAATATAATCTTATACATAATTGAATAATTCAATATAATTTTTAATAATTAAATGACTCAAATATAATATTACCCATAATTAAGTAACGTCCTATTTAGTTTATCGTTTTTGTATTTGCTCCTTGCTCCGCATCTCTCGCAAATCGCATTCCATCTGATTCCCAAATTCTCCCACTACTCTTCTCCAACGCGTGAATCCTTTATGAACTACAATATTTAGGGTAAATTACTACGGTAGTCACTTATGTTTTATAAGTGTACATTTTTTGTCACCAAATTTTAAAAATAACATTATATTCATTTAGGTTATTGATTTTTAAATTTTGATCACTTGACGTTAAAGGTCGTTAATTCGATGATGTGACTCGTTAGTAAAAGAGGTAAAATTTTAATTTGACCCTTGAACTTTAGATAGAATGCTAATTTGACCCATAACTTTATGTGATATAAAAATTTGACTCATAATGTTTGAGCCACTCACCATCGACCACCAGAATTGAAAGGATTTGACTCAACTAAAGTTGAGGTAAACGATGGACCAAATAATTACCAACAAAACCAAAGTAAGTAACACCTTTCTTTGTCCAAATCAGCTTGCCCACTACCCTTTTGTAATTCCAGCAACTCCATAATCTATCCTACAGTCATGATGCTTTAATGCAACCCCAAATGTTGCAGCAGCCTCAATCTTAGGCCTTTTATCGGGGTGCTGAATGCAACCAACATTAGTCTCAATTTCAGACCGAGGCTCAAACACAACCGCATATTGTTCAACAACAATCACAAACAGCAAAATTCATTTAACAACCATCAACACTAACAACAGTCGCAACATCCACTATCACAACACCACCAGCAACTGGTGATCAACAACATATTTCTAGTGTAGTGTCCGCCATGTCACAGTATGTTTCGAACTCTTATTATCAATCGTCGCATTTCCATGTCATACCTTGGCTATGCATATTTTTCCTGATTCAAATAGGCACATTGCAACTAGCCCTATTATTTCTCCTTAGCATAGGCTTTTGGGTTCAACAAGGATTACCAAGCTCGGTTGGCAAAAGAAGGACGACCTAGGGTTTCCATGAATGTTTATATAAAAGAAGCCCATCGATGAGCCAAGAGGTTGCACCGTGAAGAGTAGAGGGCAAACCGTGGTTCAACCAGGCCGTGACCGAGAGCTATGGATCTATTGGAGGGTTGCATCGGCGAATCTCCTTCTTTGTCCATTTCTCTTAGTTTTTAATTTTGTTATGATGGTGAAGTTTAAAAACGATATTTTGTTGATGGTTTCTCCAACCATGAACTAATTTCCTAAGTTGGCTAAGGGTGTTTTGCGATGAATTTTTAGTTTTTAAGGCTTTTAATAATTGAATGCCTTGGCATTTTTGTCTATTTTGCTAGGGCTTGTTTTTATCATATTTTATGTCATACGTCAATGCTCATTATCCCTTAATATCTTAACAGACTTAGGAGATAAGGATTAATTGTCAAATACTAAGGTGAGAAACTTCGACAGAAGATGTTCAAGTAGATGAGCTTTGTAACACCCCTTCCCGGCCTGGTCGAAAACCAGGACGGAGTATGTTACCGATGGACTAAACAGTGGTCGATAAAATATTTTTCATGCAATAAACGATGTTGTTGGGTTTAACATACAAGAAAAAACATTACACTAATGCCATCAATTTATCTCGAGTAAATTAGGACCAATTTACAACATTTAAAAGCTTTAGGGACTTAAACGTAATTTTAGTATTTAGTGGTCCTTTTTCTGAAACTAACTTAACCAAAATAAAGTTCATCATTCAAACAGTGAGTATACAAAATTTCATATTATTCGGAGTTCATTTGTCCATTTAATTAAGCCTTGCATTAAATAGTGACTAAAATGTAAACAATGCAAAACTGTGTTCTTCACCTTTTAACCGATTTAACTTTCACCGTACTGATACCCTTATAGCCGTATCGGTACGTCTTAACCTAATTCCCAAATTCAAATTCAATTGTAATACACCTGTATCGATACGGTTGAGGGTCGTCGATACTAGTTGACCATGTTGACTATCGACACGCCTTGACCCCTTTTCAATACCATTTTTGATCCCAAATTCCATTAGCCAAAACTTGTACCAATACGCCTAGGAAGTATCGATAATCCCATTGTTAACCATCGTTGACCTGACCAAATATGCAAGGCAGTATCGATACGCCCTCCACTGTATCGATATGCCCTGCCTAAAATGACAGATTTGTGCTGGTTTTTATTCGAAATGACCTATCTATCTTGGTCCAAATGTAATGAAACTTTACCAACAAGTTTTAACCAACATAAACTACTAGCATGCCAAATTTCGTGTTGAACCAAATCCGTTTACCAAGTTTTTACCTTTTTGAGCCCAAAATGCATTTTTAGTCCTTTTTATGCCAAGTGAAGAGTTCATTTTAGGCCCTATATGCTAACATTCCACAAGCACATACTATAATAACAAAAGGACCTTATATGACTGTTCTAGGTACTTTGCCACCCTACTAGGAGTTCATAGGTACGATATACATTACTTCAAGTTTGCTGTGACTTGTGTAACACAACAACTTCTTCAATCTCCAACTTGAATCTCTTAACCTGAAATGGATGAAATGCAATGCATTAGGCATACTTTGCCTAGTGAGGTAGTCAAAAATAACACAATGTCATGGAAATGCATTACAACTCATATATTTCCAACAACCATGCAATAGATTTATGATAGAATGCAATGTTCATGTTCGATAACAATAAGTCCATATTTCATCAATAACCCTTGGATCGATTTCGGATAGTGGATAGGTGAATTCCTACGCCTCGCCAAATCAGTAAATGGTCTAGTCCCTCCGCCTCGCCAATATGACCAATACCACAACACATCCCTCCGCCTCGCCAAATCAATATAGGTCGTAGCCCTAGGACCATAGTCTACCCATACACTGAGCTCATGAATTTCATGACATGCCAATTGTATCCAATGTCCTTCGAATCAAAGGTCCGGTAACAATGTCGATAATTCACATTCAATATCAATAACCATGTTCGATGTTCTTGACAATAAACAATATCTCGATGTCTATGTTCAATGGCAATATCAATAACAATGACAATGTTCGATGGGCTCAATGATATCTATAATGGTCGATGCTTCATTTGCAAATTTTCAATGACAATAGTGATGCTAACATCAATGATCGATGACAATGGCTTCATGAGTGCAATATCAATGCTATATCGATGTTATGCAAGTATCCTTCACTTCCGTGGTTCAATGACAATGGCGATGGTAATGGCAATAACAATATCTATTGACAATAACGATACCTATGTCCGATGTTCAATAGAAATAGCGATGACAATAACAATGTTCAATACTCGACACGATAGCTTACCCATGCTTACCGTAATGTCCAATAAGTGGTTCGACGCAATAATCCCTAATAACGGGGTTGACAATGATAAGTTTATTAACGATGAAGTCGAGAAAGGCACCTAGCCTAATCCCAAGACTTCGACTACACTCACCTCGATAATCCGAAGCTTTCAAGGCTTCCAGATAGAAAATCCCTTGTTCCTAGCTTTTGTTGGTGACGGTGGATGATCTCTACCAACTTCTTGATCTAGGTAAAAACAATAGGATTCGATTAGATTCAATAATACAATACCAAAATCAATATAACGGTATCAAAATCAATATCGAAACTCGAAATAGCTATTAGCTAGCAAACTTCATGGATAGCCAAACTCTAGCTTATGATTAAGCTTGGTTTATCCATGAATTTCAATGGTTGATTGAGGGCTATAGCTTATCCGATCACTAGCAACGTTTCGATAACAATAAGTTGAAGAAAAAATAAACTTGAATCAAGCTCCAATGGAGGTGTTTGCTTAGGTAGAAGATGACAACTTGGTGAGGTGCTTGCTTGAAAGAGTTTCGAGTAAGCTTCTAAGCTTGCTATTCTTTTGTTTTAATAGCTATAGTTTTCCTTCTATTGAAGGAAACTTTCCCGGTAATCCCACGTATGGGATTTTTAGTTGAGGAGGGGCTAATCGTGAGATTAGTCCCTCAACTTCCATCTCCTTATACTTTTATCCTTGAAACTTTAATTTTTATCATTTAGCCACTAAAAAGGTTTCTAATACATTCAATATGTCCCTTAACCAAAGATTCGACTCAATTAGAGTCCACTACCAAAAACAATTGACCTTATAGTCAACATCAATACAATATTTAAACATTTTTGGTATAGGGTTTTCGATCACCGGAACCCAATTCCAACTAGGCCGGATTTTAGGGTGTTACAAGCTTAATTCGGAAGTGAATCTACCACTTATGAGCAAAGATTAAAACTTTTCCAAGTTAATTGTTTGAAAACTCACTATATACATATAGGTGTTAAAAGTGATTAACTTAGAGTACTGTCATCGACAGAGGCAGTGTTACTTTAAATCTACTCGCCAATAAATCCAAGGCTGAAAGTTATTAATTGTTGTTCTCGTCAGCGTGAAAACCAAGCATCCCTTGCCAACGTCCATCATTCATCTGAATAAATTTGCTTACTAATGTGCCTGACTTTTTACTTATTTTCCTTCAATTATTTTCTTAAGTAAAATTCGATATCATTACTATCCTATCCATTCCAATTCACAAGTAAAAAGTGTGGCATTTAATTCCTAGACAATCCTTGTGGATACGATACTCAGCTTATTATTGTATTATTTGGTGATCATGTATACTTGTATGCGAAAAGACCTATTCTTGTCATATTTTCACTAGTATATTACATTAATTCATCAATTGTTTGCCAAGCGTTAATCAGTCAACAAGTATTGAAGGCATTGATTTTTTAGTTAATCCAACAATGACACCTTCCAATTGTACTGATGAATTGGGATTCATGCAATCTCTAAAGAATGTGGGCCAAGAAAACCCACAAACTAAGGCCTTTGTTAAGGTCAGTTGCTTTCTATTATAGATTAATTAATTTATTAATTTGGCTTGTGTTATGAGTTCTATTTGTAGAGAAAATTGGCAAATTTATTTTAACCAAAAAATGATGGTAATGGGGTAATTTCATCATCTTATGTCTACAACTAAACACACCAACTTAAGACTTGATCCAAGTCTCAACCAAGAATCATGGTTTGTCATTGCAAGAAACCTTGGTAAAATAACATCTAAATTATAAAATCTATTGATTTTCTTCTCACAAAACGGAAGCTTCCCAATGGTTCAATACATGTGCTCCAGCTTCTCTTTTTTCTTGTAATTTTGGACATACGTGTAGGTGTCGAGGAGGAGGGTAATGCTGGTCCGATTCTCAGACCTTGTGGGTAATCTTGGAAGGCAGATCCTTCCTTAGCCCACTCATTATCTTCTGCTGGAATGGCAACAAAGCGTATACCACCGCCCACATCTTCACCCACTGCTTTATGAGTTCCATTTGGCTTGTGAAATTTGGCTCTTTCTGTTGGCAGTTTTATAACCTTCATTTTTCAGACAAAATTATTCCAATTCTTTGTAACTGATGTGACTACTTTTATTATGGAACAAGTTTATAAATTAAGGTCCAATGGTCGTCGACAATGGTGATCGGTGGAGACCGACAGTGGTGGTTAGTGGTTGTATATGGCAGGTGGTCGAATTTTTATATTACCTAAAGTTTAAGGGGTCAAATTAGTAATCTATCTAAAGTTTAGTGTTCAAATTAAAATTTAACATCTTTTACTAATTGGCCACATGATCAAACTAACGACCTTTAACCTCAAGTGACCAAAACTTTAAAAATCGATAACGTACAGGACCATAACATTATTTTTTAAAATTTGGTAACCAAAAGTGTACACTTATGAAACATAAGTGACCAAAGCGGTAGTTTACCCTAATATTTATTACTCCTTATGTACTAATTTTCTCGTCACATGTTGACTTTTCATGGAGTTTTGAGGAAAAAAATTATATAAGATGTGTGATTTAAAAAAATTAAATGACAAGTTTGCCCTTAGAATATTAACTTTTGTTTTAGTTGGAAAACTAAAAAAAGAGAGAAGTAAATGTGTCTTATAAACATTGTTGACTTTTTTCAAGTGATAACTTAAGTGAGATAATTTTAAAACACAAAAATAATAATTTTATTGATAAAAAGGAGTAGCTTTATTAACTAAACAAAAATAATAACAAATTATAAAATAAACTAAATTACTTTTTCCTTATTTTACATATTCTCATTTTTCTATTTTAACCACTAAAATAATAAGATAGCGAAATTGTATCAAAAGGCAACTAGTGAATTAAACATGAGTTTCTTATAGAGTCCAATGTTTTACCATTGAACCATACTATCCAATTATTATTGTTTTAACCAAAATAATATTAAACTTAAAATGTGAATAAATTAAAGATCAAATTAAAATTATTTTCTCACTTCATTCGGGAATAAAATAAACTAACTAACTAAATAATTATTTATTTATATAAATTAATATTAAATAATTTTAAAAATTAAATTTATAATATTTGTTTAAAATAGAATATAAATTATAAATTATTCAGAAATAAGTATTTAAATTTAAACTTATTATTAAATATTAAAAAACATTAAATTGGTTGATATATGTTAGTCAATTGAAATTTATATTTTTAACCAATTAAATGTTATGGCACATCAACTATATCTAATGCTCCCACAAGATCGTAAGTCAATATATCTTATTTTAAAGGTTAAAGTTCATAAATTGTCACTAAACTTTAATCAATTATTTATTTTGGTAACCAAACTTTCAATTGCTTCAATGTTACCATTAAACTTTTAGTCTTGATTTAAATTGGGCACAAACCTGTTAACAACCATTAAAAGGGTGACTTGGTAGTTAATTTTTTTTGTATAATAACATATTCAATCATTCACGTTTGCACATTCAAACAATTTAGTGATAATTCGAAAAAATAATAAATTTAAACCTTAATATTCACAATTATTTAAATTTAGCCTTATTTTTAATTAAAATAATTTAACCCTAAACTCTAAACCTTAACCCCTAATATTTTTCTTTCTCTTCCTCTCTCTTCTCCTCCCGAAATTACTAAATTGTCCTTTACATTCAACCATTTCCCTTTCATGTCCTCTATTACCATGCTCACTGGCAGGAACTGATATGGATAATTTTGGAATGGTTAGTTTTATGCTTATGTGTAGAGTGCATTTCTGTTTTGATAAAATCTTTCTTATCTCTATATTTCAAGATAAAAATATACATGTTGTAACGACCTAGATTTTGGGATGGTAATTTGAATCATGAATTTATATTTTAAATATATTAGAGTTCAGATAGAATTAAGAGAATTTGGAACCTAGAAATTCAATTGAAAAGAAATCGGGGATCGAAATGAACATGAGTTAAAGTTTTGGGTTTGGAGTAAATGAGGGAAGAGTTGGACTCTTTAATGAAGTATATTATCCAAAAATTATGAGATATTTTATCTTGGATAAATTATAACCGATGAGATAAGATTTTCCATGCTAAATCTTAGCCATTAGTTTTAAAGTAAAATGTGCGGTGGATTTTTAATTAGATTTTAAAATTAGAAAGCAAATATTAAATATGAGATAGGAGAGAGAGAGAAAAGATGCACAACTCATCTTCTCCCCCCCCCCCCAAAAAAAATCATGGATATCAACAAGAAAGAGAAAGATAAGAAGTTTCAAACTTTAATCTCCAATTTTCTTTATTTCTAGTTAGATTTAGACTTCAAGTGTGAAATAAAAAGTTGTTTATTTTATCTTTCTCTCTAAGATGAGTATAATATTGAGGGTTATTATTTAGGTTTGAGTAAACCCTAAAATCTCCATGGAATGCTAGAGTGAAAAAGCTTAGAATTTTTTTAGTAATGGTAAAATTAAAGATAATTGGACTAAGATGATTAATATTTGAGTTGAGTTTAGATAAACCCTAAAATGCTTCATGGAGATTCTTGAGAGAGCTTATTTTGGGTTTATTAGAGGATTTGGATTTTAAGATGGATACAAGCTTAGTGTGGTTAATTAAATTTGTTTAATTACCTTTACTAATCTTTTTAAAGGATAACAATTCATTTTGCACTTGGCTTATTTGTGCAAGAAATTTGGAGAAGCTTCTCATTTAATTGAGAGAGATGGAAAGTGGAAGGAAGTCTATCTAAAGTAGTATTTCGGGATTTTTGGCATAAGGTTAGTACACCTCGAACTCGTAACGCTTCATGAGCATCATACATATTTTGCGTGTTAGTGTCTGCAAAATAGGTGGATGTTAAATAAGCATATTTAGAGATTGGTATCATGAGATTTGATATTTGTGTGATGCATGATGATGTTATGAATATGATGAGACTCATGGAGACTTTATAGATCATGTAGGGTCGTTGAGATGCTTGTATAATTACTCGATGATGGTTGGATTGATTGATAAATTGTAATGCCTTGTAGGTGAGTTCGAATGGATTGACATGATTTTGATGGAAATTATGCATAAGGATAAATACTAGATTAAATGATTATGAAGCTGGTAATTAATAATAATTGAATGAATGCGTTAGTAAACAAACCATAACAACTTTCATAAGCTTTAAGGATCAAATAAAGTGTTGTAAATATTAATTCGAGGAAATTGTGTGAACCCGTGAATAGGGTATCGTTACGAGCTTCGGTCATATCTGTACGCAATTGGGGGTCGTATTGGTACGGGTCGACGTATATCATTACTTGTGGAAATCTAGGATTTCCAATGAATAATATATGTATTTGTAATACCTCAAAATTTTGGTTAGTGACCAAAATGTAAGACTTGAAAAGTTGGTGACCAAAATGTAAAAATTCAAAAGTTTGGTGCCAAAGTGTAAATTTCAAAAAGTTCAGGGACTAAGTTGTAATTTTCAAAAGTTATGTAAGTTAGTCCCATAAATAAATAGTTCACCCCCAAGAGTGGCATTTTTGTGTTACCCGGATTTTTGATACGGGGTTTGTATTAAGAGCTATAAAGTTTTGAAGTTCGGGAAAAATTTGGATAATCAATTTAATCGAATAAATGAGAAATCTTTTATGAGATATTTTAGGAGATATTTTATTAAAAAAAGGAAAGGATAGAATGGTCATTTCCATGTCTTGTTTTAATAAAAATTAATATGGACCATTGGATCAAAGGTTACTTTTCCATGTTTAATCTTAGCCATTGGATGAAAAATGGCAAGATGGTAATTTTTGATGATGGCAAGGGCAAAGTTGGTAATCACTAACTCCTTGGATTGTTTTGGGCCCTTGGATTGGTAGGTATACATGTGGTTTAATATGGAGCTTTGGATTGCAAGGGTAAAAAGGTCATTAGACTTTAAAAATGAATTTTTAATTCATTTTTATATATTAAGTACAAGTGGCTAAATTGGAAGGAAAAGAAATTTCAAGATTTCTCCCCCAATTTCAGCCAAGTTTCGAACACGCCAAGGTAAGGAAGAAAATTTTTTCTTCTTGATTTTCAAGCTTATTTAGTTGGAATTTTGATGAAGGCATGAAACATGAAATTAATCTACATGAAATTCTCTATCTTTTGGTACCAATTGTTCATGCTTTCCTTGCTTAGAACCTTGGTTTTGTGACTTTGAAGGATAAAGGGGATGTTGTTTTAGGATGAACTAGGGTTAGTTTTTTATGAATATGATGTTGTAGAATCATATTAAAGCTTGTATGATGATTGAAAACTACATGAAAATGGTTAAACCCTAAATTGTTCAAAGTTAGGGTTTTAGTAGAAAAGTTGAAGTTGGATTGATTTTGAGTTAGGAATGATTTTGAAGCTTGGAAATGATGTCTAAGTGTTAAGTGGACTAATTTGGAAACTTGGAAAAGTATAAGGGTGATTTCGCCATTCTGATAGAATTAGGGGAAATTATGGAAAATTTTCTATAAATTTGGAAATGTTGAAATTATGATTTTACAAGCTTTAAAATGTCATTTGGACTATTTTGGAAGTTTGTAAAACATAGGGAGCAATTCAAAAATTTTGAAAAGATTGGGGATCAATTCGACAATTTGGAAGAAATTAAGAACTTAAGTGAAAATTTATTTTTATGGAAGCATTATGCTGGAATAAATATTAGAATGAGTTATAAATCATTCTTTGAGTAAAGGTTGGAAGAAATGCGAAGTATTGGGGATGGAATGACTTATGTCATGAAACTAATATTTGGAAAATATTAGAGTGTTTATAGGAAAATTATTCCTATATTGTTTATGTGTTAGTAAGATACTAACATATAATTTGGAATGTACTTATGGTATTTTAATATACTTGTGGACTGTGAACAAAATCAAGATCGAGTTAGCAGTTGAGAAAAGGAACGGGATCAAAGTTGAATTTAGTGAGGCTAGTGAATATTGACAAAGCATAAAGTGTCAAGGTGAGTGCATTATTATGCATGGATAATACTATGATTATCATTTGGAAGACTTGTGATAAGTCTACCGTATTAATAATTACTTGATAATTATATGTTTATATCATGAACTTATATTTGACATATTGAGAATTGTCAAAGGAAGAACTATGATGCATTTGATCACTAAATATACCAGGTATGTATGGTTATGTTATATTTAGGGTATGAACTGCCCAATATTTAATTATATTGCCATGGATGAATTGAATATGGAATTGGAAAGTATGCCCAAATAAGTATTTGAGGTATAGAGTATAGTTGGCATGCCATAGAGTCCAGTGGTTTAGCACTTCGGTGCGGTTTATTAACACTTAGGTGTGGTTCTTTAGCACTTATGTGCGGTCTCTTAGCACTTCAGTGCGGTTTATTAGCACTTTTGTGCGGTTTTGACTAGTGTACTCAAGTCCTCACAACTATGTTGGGCAATAATTTATTTGATAATAAATGGTGAATAAATTAGAGAGTAAGTGAACTCTCGAAAAATGATAATAAATGGTGAATAAATTAGAAAGTAAGTGAACTCTCGAAAAATGATAATAAATGGTGAATAAATTAGAGAGTAAGTGAACTATCGGAAAATGATAATAAATGGTGAATAAGTTAGAGAGTAAGTAAACTCTCGGATAATAAATGGTAAATAATTTAGAAAGTAGGTAAATTCTAGGATAATGGCAAGGATAATAATATGATTTATGAATCTGGATTATATTATGTTAATATTTGATTAACATAAGGGAAATAAAGGAATAGTGATCAAACTGCATGTTTATTATATTATTGATATAATTCAAGCATGTTGATTTATATTAAATATTTATAATGCATCACTAAGTATATATTTAGCGTGTGATGGTTTTTCACGCGTAGGTAGAAAACCCGGTTCAGAGTAAAGAGTTAGGCATCACTATCAAATGGGATATATGCAGTATCGGTAATTACATATTTGATGTATTTTGATATTTCTAGTTGGCATGTATAAATAAAAAGTAGCTCCTTTCAAACTAGTCTAGATATGGATTGTAATAATAATATCTAGATAAGTGGTTAGTATATGATATTGAGTTTTATTTAAATGATACTAGTTTAAAGAAATTGCTAGTAACGAAAATCGGGTAAGATTATAATAATGAAATTTTAGAGTAATCAAAATGATTTTTATTTTATGCAGTTTTTAGGCAGATTTGTTAATTGTATAATATAGTTAAAAATTGCCAAGTTGCTACCTGAAATCGAGGTCTATCTGATGGATTAAAAATTAGAAATAAATTTTACGCGATTAAAAAGGAAAAATTTCAAATCGTCATTTTTGACTTGTTCGGATAGCATAAAATATAGTTTAAACATCATATGACACTCTATACTAGTATTGGGTAATAAATACTGGTAAGGGTGTTACAATATTGGTACGTATGTGACTACCGATACCCAAGGGTACCGTGTCAATACTTGTGTTTGAGTACCGGTACCCACTGAACGAGATAATCTCTAATGTTAATAAAAAGATAGAAATTAACGTGGGATATTAATAAGATAATATGGATTAATGAGATAGTTAATGGGGATGATTGATGTACACTTCTATAATAATTAATAACTTGGTAAACATTGGGTGACTTGATGGTAATAGCAACCGTAGGAATCCATGGTGGATCATGTGATGTTGTGTGCTGTGTAGTAGGCGTGTCCTTGCTATGTGCTGATATGGATACCTAGATGGTTGAGTTACCACTGTTTGTTGGGATCTAGATGCCCAGTGAGAGAAAGAATGTGTTGCAACACCATGGTTAAAGATTCCCGAATGTAGGTTCTGATGCTTAGTGGACGCGGACCTCATTCGAAGATACTTGATGAGAGATTCTGAGCATGAGTGTATGTATCTCGATGCTTAGTGGACGCGAGCCTTACCCCATAGAGTGTATGTACCTGGATGCTTAGTGGTAGCGTGCCTCACTCCTATATTGTGGTATAATAGTTATATGATATGAGAAGCTTATGCTTTCTTGCTATGCCATGTATGATGATTGCTTTGATGAGAGCATGTGTTTAGGCGACTAGTGGTAGCGCCACATGTTTATTTCTCTCTCCTTATTGCTCGTACTAACTTGCATGCTTATATTTATGATTAGCATCAAGTATAATATAACATATGTGTACCACTGAGCTTTGTAAGCCCAGCGCTCGGAATAGTTGTTTTCGTCCGTAGGTTGATCGTGGGATCGTGGGATCGTGGGATCGAGGAGCACTATCAGTACGAGATTTCAGCACGTGGTGTTCTCTAGAGTACGATACTTGTATTTAGTGGGTTGTGTATTCATATGACCTTACGTGGTGGAGTCTGTAATTCCTTTTTTGGATATTGTATTAATCAAGTTATATGTTCAAATGTTTTAAATTAAATTGGAGCTCCTTTATAACATTTTTAACTATTTATCTATGTCGAATATTTGAACTTAATGGATTTTATAAAAAAATGAATGTGGTTTGGGCTAAACTAGGTTGAAAATTTTATAGTAGCGATTTAGGCTTGAGGACCAAATGTGACATATGGGTCAAAAGTGTTACACGTGTTTTAAAATTTGAGGTTAAACCTATTATTTTTGGATGTCATTTATGAATAATTGATGTTTGCAGCATAACTATATTGAGATATACTTTCCAACAACTCTAGAACTAATTTAAATGTTTCGAATGTTTCCTATAGGATTTTTTTTCTAATGCTTTCTACTTATAATAAGGCTAGCAACGCAATATCATTTCAATTTTAAATAATATTATTATCTCTGAAGAAGAATTTAATTTAATAAAGTTATGGAATCTGCAGAGAGAATGAGATGATAAATTTTTTTCAATATTGTCTCCAGATGGAGCAAATTAAGCCGAATGTTCCTTTTGTATATGAAAGTTGCAAAGCTGAAAGGGAAGGACAAAATGACTGTGATGGTACCATAATTAGATTCAAGGGGATGCATTTGTGACTGTGTTGTCTTCTTTATATTCTAGCAAGAGGGAATATTTTAGATTATAGATGAGCTTTGGAGTATCCAATTGCTGACACTTCTTACGTTTCCAATGGTTGATTTTGTAGGTTGTCGTAAAGGATTTTGTTTCTCGAGATGTTATATCTCAATTTAAAGATCATACGAGCCCAGTCTCTGCACCAAGTTTGGACCCTTCTGGTAACTGCATGAGTGTTTGGAAATAACATAAACATCTTCAGCCTTCAGGATTATGTCATCACACGTGCGCTCTGGATCGGGTGTTCAAAGTCATGACTGGATCTCTTCTCATGTGCATCTTTACAAGCTACATCGTTGAATAACATCAGCTGTTCGTACAATTTTAATTTTAAGATATATCTTATTTTCTACGTTGATTTTATATTAATATTTTTGCAGTTTTTATCTTTAATTTAACAGATGATTCAAGATATTTGCTTTAGTCACTTTAGTGAGTGGGTTCTGACTGTTTCATCCAAGGGGACTTGCCATATTTTTGTCTTATCCCCTTTTGGATGTGATACAGGATTTCAAACACTTAGTTCTCAGGGTGAAGAGTCTTCCCTTTCTCAAGTTTTATCCCTGCCATGGTGGTCTACCTCGTCTTGTGTCACTAATCAACAATCTTTCCCACCCCACTACCTGTTGCCCTTTCTGTTGTCAAAAGGATAAAATACAGTAGTTTTGGATGGCTTAGTACAATTAGCAATGCTACGAATTCTGCAACAGGGAAGGTTTTTGTGCCATATGGTGCTTTTGCTACTGTTTTTTCAAATTAGAACTAAATTGTTTGAATATAAAAATGTGGAGGACTAAATGTGTTATTATACAAAAAAATTTAATTGTCATGCCGCCCAATTTGAATTAAAACTAAAATTTCAATGGTAAATTTGAAACAATTGAAAGTTTGGTTACCAAATTGAATAATTGATCAAAGTTTAGTGACCATTTGTGAACTTTGTCCTATTTTAAAACATAATTATTTCTCTTGTTAAAACACATTTTAGTTCACACAATCGTAATTATGAAATCATGCATCGATGCTTCCAAAAATATAATATTGAGTACTCGGAACGTGCTTTGTAATTCAAGTATTTGTTTCAACATATTTATGTGCATAAAAACAAAAAATCACTACAGCATAATAGGTTTTCAACGGCATTTTTTAGCATTATAGTGGCATTTTTTAGCTCCGTTAAAAACTCTAGCGGCGGTTAAAAATGCCGCGGAAGTGCCGCTGAAACCAGCGCCACAAAAACTCGTGGCGTTTGTGTATGAGAAACACCGCAATAGATCATGTTCTATAGCGGCGTTTAATAACAAAATGCTGCTAATAACCTATCTTTAGTGGCGTTTTATTTTACAAACGTCGCAGTATGTCATGATTTGTAGTGGCGCTTTTTGCCAAAAAAACCTTTATTTAGCGGCATTTTCATGTACAAACGCCGTAATATGTTATGATTTTTAGTGGCGTTTTTTTGCCACAAACACCACAAATGTGACAACTTTAGTGGCATTTTCATCCTAAAACGCCGCAAAGAGTACAACTATTTTAATTGTTTTGATTAATTAAATAAAAAATTTAAAACCCAAAATTAAATTGATCAATTATACTTTCAAATGAATAAACTAACATCCAATTTCAAATGCGATCATCAAGGCGAACACAAATAACTAATTATCAACCAAATCATCGCATTGCAAAGACAATTAATAAACTTAACAATAAATAAAATCATTGAATTGAAAACATCATTGAGTGGCGATAAAGTGTTCTTAATTCAACAATCACAAGTTCATACTAAATTAACTAAAAGAACATTTTCTTGAAGCTCATCAAAATCCAGAAAACATACTACAAAGAAGGATAATTTGACATCTTCCCACTTTACATCATATATAACTCTTCAATGGTATTGCAAAGAAGACAAGAAACAACATCGGTTGAGAAACTGTTTAAACAAATGATGAAGATTACAATTACAATAACATTAACCATTACAAGAGTACCTTAATGAATTCAATTTCCTTGGCATTCCTCTGAAAGGAATGTGACCTTGGTCGTTGTCGAGAGCTCTGATGCATTCTTTTAAAGCAAGTAAATTTTTATTAATTTCAGTACCTTTCATTCTGTAGAAATACAAAATCAGATTGTTATGGCAAGAACACCACATTCTAAATAATGGTAGCCAGAGCATCCTAAATTACTCATTGCTTTGGAGAAGTAAAATCCCTATTAATCTAAATAAAATTACCTTGTCTGTTTGTCATTGTCAGTTGTATCTGCACCGCGCTCACTTCCAGCAAGGAATGTGACCTTGTTCATTGTCGAGGATTCCTCATTTGCGCCAGTAGTGCCAAAGCTTCTTGTTGCATTTCCTTTTTCAATTAATTCCTTGATTGTTTGAACATCTAATACCTTGTACTCTTGTAGGCCAACAATGTAGACCTGTTGTTTCCCATCTTCTCTCATGTATAGCTTTCTGCCAAAAGCATCAAATCTAATCAGAGAACTGTAAACTCAGGGGCAATTTATGATAGTTTCCATTTGGAAAGAACTTACTTCCGATCATTGAGGAGATCAAAGACTTTCCCCACAAATCTCAAAGAAACTAACAAAGAGTTGGAAGCCATGTTCCGATATGTATGGTACATTAATCTTAAAATATCTTGAGATGCTTTTAGAGGCAATGGTTGCATGGTATATGTCTTTCCACTTCCTGTGAAGAAAACGTAAGATAACTAAAGAATTTAATGGAGGTCAAAATGACCTATACAAGGTGTATTGAATCCACACAAAAAATACACATTTGAAGGGTGGAATTTTGAACTAATTAAGATATTTCATAATCTAAAACAACCCTTCCCAAATGCATACATACACATTCACCCAAAATGATAGCTTGTAACACCCCGAAAACCAGCCTAGTCAGAATTAAGCTTCGGTAACCAAAAACCCTACATCAGAAAGTTCCAAATATTGTATTGGCATTGACCGCGAGGTCAATTGCATTAATATTGGACTCTGATTGAGTCAAATTATTGTTCAAGGACCCTATTGAATATGTTGAGAACTTTTTGGTGGCTAAATTAAAGATTGAAAGTTTGGGGGCAAAAGTAATAAGCATTAAGAGTTGAGGGACTAACCTTGCAATTAGCCTCTGCTCAAATTTTAATCACCCATACGTGGGCTAATTTGATGAGCTTCCTTCATATGAAGGAAAGCCACCGGTTCATTGGAATAAAAAGAATGAAATAAAAGAATGGAAGTCTTACCCGATACAAGAATAAGCAAGCACCTCTCTATCCTATCGTCTTCTTCCCACAAGCTAGCACCTCCATTAGAGCCTAAGCTCAAGCTTAGTTTTTCTTTGACTTATTGACATCGAATCGTTGCTATCGATCGAGTAAGCTTAATCCTCCAAGCTATTATTGAAATCCATGTAGATCGTGAGAGTAATCTCAAGCTAGGTTTTGGCTATCCATGGATAATCCATAGTTATTGTTAAACCAAGCTTAGATATTGATTATGATGTCGTTATAATGATTTCAATATCGTATTATCAATCCTAATAGTTTCCCTATTGTTTTTCCTAGATCAAGAAATCGATAAAGTGCATCCACCATCTCTATCAAGGGCTAGAGAGAAGGGAATTGCTATCCGAGAGCCTTGAAAGCTTCGAATTATCAAGTTGAGTGTAGTTGGAGTCTCGAGATTAGGCTAAGTGTCTCTCCCGATTTCATTGTCATCGATTATAACAGGGCTATCACTATTGTCCAGAAATATTGCATTGAACCACTTAGTGGAATCCTTTGGGAAGTTAAGGTAAGTCATTGCATTGTATATCGATCATTGGTACTATTATAGTCATTGCTACCGGGAAATGCTATCGATTTTGCCTTGTTATTGGCATTGGAAATATGGAAGCATTGAGCATTGGATATAGGGCATATTCATTGCCATTTTTATCGTCATTGTTATTGTTATTGACAATGAATATGGATATCGACATAACTAATGGTATTGAAACATTAATATGAAGCATCGACCACTGTCATTGTCATTGAGAATATTGAACATTGTCATTATCATTGATATTGTCATCAAACACTGACACCAAAAAATTGCTTATTGATAAGATCATTGAATATTGTTAATATTATTGAACATGAATTATTGATATTGTTATCGGACCT
This sequence comes from Hibiscus mutabilis, assembly GCA_019671005.1. Lineage (NCBI taxonomy): Eukaryota > Viridiplantae > Streptophyta > Magnoliopsida > Malvales > Malvaceae > Hibiscus > Hibiscus mutabilis. The sequence goes on along the minus strand of JAGYYJ010001008.1, from coordinate 44,926 downwards.
TAGATTTGAAAGGACTTTGAATACAATTGGCATGCCATAGAATCCATAAGCTTAGTGTACGAGTGGAATACGGTCCTTGGGTTATGACCTATATTGATTTGGTGAGGTAGAGGGATATTGTTGCGTGCTTTGATGTACGATAAATGATACGCAAATAGTGAAAGTATATACATCGAACAAGTAATGCAATGATGAGTGAGTATCGTCTCCACAGGGATTAGAGGCTAAACTAGCTTAGTCAAAACACCCAAAATTGCAACTTAAAAATAAATGCAATAGCAATAGGAAATAGGTTCAGAAATGTTGTAGCAAACAATTGTAATATAAACTAGGATACTTCAAATGTCCTCTTACGTGTATGAAGCTCTATATTGGGATGACAGGCTGGGCTCATCAAGGGCTACTATGTCTAAGTCTCAAGAATGTTTAGCTCTAACTTGCTCATATCATGCTCGACATAGTTTACTAAGATGTTTCTAAACTATCTCTAGCAAGAAACCTGACAGCCAGAATGCTATGGCAATACCTCTTAGCGTGAACCCTAGCAAGCTATTATCCTTGAAGTTCTACTCTTTTAGACATTGAAACTATACACTTATCTCTAAGGTGAGTTAGGATTTTGCCTCTTAGCATCAAACCCCATTGTCCAAGTAGATCTAAGCCTAACTCTCTTGAATATTAAGCTATCCAACACCTAATCAAAGACTAACTTTCGAAAGCTCTTACAAACTTAAGGCATACAAAACAATGGACAAAGGATGTAAAAGGCAAGAAAGCAAACCAAACATTCATTCAAACTTAAAACATAAGTATCCCAAAACAAGCCCAAGCCACTTAAAATCAGTTCATGGCTGGACAAATATCATCCACAATCAATCGTTTAAGACAACTAATCCAAATATAAAGAAATGAAACAATAAAAGCAACTAAAGAAAGAGGAACTCCCAAGCCGCCTTGGATTACCGTGAACCGCTCTAAGCTTGCTGCTTCTCTCAAAGGCCAACAAGAACACCCCTTGGGGCTTCAACAATGGAGGACACCACGGCAGAGAAGATGAAGAAAGGGCAGTCGCCTTTTCTTTTTCTCTTTCTTAGCTCCCAAATATCCTTTTACAGCTCTCCTCTTTTAATGTGGGTGTCATTTTCTTTATATAGTGGGGGCTCCTAGGGTTTTTTTCCCTTAATTCCAAGGGAATATTCCCTTCACATGTGGGGACACAGCTGGCTGGCAAGTTCACGTGTGGGGCTGCGAAATATCTTCAGCTCGTTATCCTCTAGCGCGCCAGAAATCCTATCCAAAATGCTAAGGCATTTTTCCTTTTCCCCTGCACTGCTCCTCATTTCCCTTCACATCACCACACCAGACAATAACCTTCCCAAGCAGCACCATTCTTATAAATAAACAAATAACACCAAATTCAACTACATGAGCTAAATGCAACTATATGCTATGAAATGAGATGAAATGAGCTTAATTTCACACAATAACCTAAGTAAGAGGCACAAAATGTTAACGTTTTACAAGGTTAACACCCCCAAACTTAAGCCATTACTTGCCCTCAAGGAATGAATAGAAATAAATAGAAGAATGCTACGACATTAAATCAGTTAGGACAAAGCTATGGTAAAATTTCAGTCCTCAAGAAATATGGGCTTCAACATGCTAGACAGTTTTGAGATTTTAAGAACTTTTCCCCTTAAGGCAAGATCATTTGTATGTGTGCGCGTAATTGCATCAAATCTATGCTTAATAGAGTTAAAAAATTTCTAAGTAAGTTCTCTATTATACCCTCGTATTTGTCAATCAATTAAGAACAAGTTTACTCCCATATTCTAACTTGTTTTCTTTCTCTCTTCTTTTATTTTTTTTTTTTTTTATACTACTACGAGGGGAGTCAGCTCATCACAACTACCATCATTAACTCTAGATGAATATGGAGCAAACATTTCATCCCCGAGCTAGTAAGTAGAGTAATCCCGTGACTACTTTCATTCAGTTATTTGCTGTTGCTGCCATTTATTTAAACGCAGTATCCATGCAAACAACGCAAAGAAGAGTGTCCCTCTATAATTATGCCGAAGCATTTATTCGCAATTCAACACATTTGATAAGCACATAGGAATCTAGTAAAGTCTTTACTGCTTTCATTTATCATTCAAGTTCATTAAGATCATTCATACTAAGGTATGCAAGGGTTCTTTCATAAAAATTTTCTAACAATCTTAAGCACAGAGAGAACATGCAATCTTGTAACAATTAAATCATAAAGCATCAAACCCGAAAGTCAGTTCTACCAATCTCAGCAATCATGAACATTCAATCAATTCTCAACCACAAAATTTAAATACTCATCATCGAACATCATCAACTTATTCATAAAACTGTCTTTAAACTAAACTAAATGCCATAGCAAAAGTCTGTTCATCACTACTAATGCAAATGTTTACTATGAACACTACTTCCCCCAAACTTGAAGAAGGCATTGTCCTCAATGCATGAAAATTAACTAAAACTAAACTGAATGCAATGCAAGGTACCTTGATTAACTCTACTTTGATGGTGATGGGGTTGTCTTGTGCGCCATATGCTTGATGCACCATTTCTTTAGTGCTGAGGTGTTGTAATTTGTTGTGGCATTGTGGTAGAAGGGACATCACCATTCATCTCATCGTTCGTACTAGCAACGAATGGTCTTCTTCCTTAATAGGTTCTACATCCATGGGGGCTTTACCCTTGTCCACATGTTTGAGAGTCTGTTTTGCTAAAAAAAACTAATGTTAAAATTAAATAATAAAGAAATAAAGCAAAGAAAAACAAACAAATAAACAAACAAACAAAACAAACAAAACAAAACAAAAATTGCTATAGCATAATTTAGAGAGGATTGAAGGGATGCAAACTCTCAAACATCCTAAATTAATGTGGCAATTTTTTTCACGTTCGATTGGAGCACCAGTATAGACCAAAATTCCCCACACATATAACGGTTCCACCTTCAATATATTGTGCATGGGCATTTCGTGTCTTCCGTATATGTTCGCCATCTCTTGGAATCTATCGCAAGATTTATAGAAATCTTAGGTATCCTTGAAGAGTGTAGGCCAATAGAACTCAGATTGTAGGACATTTGTAGTAGTCTTCTCTCCTCCAAAGTGCTCTCCACATGAAGCTGAATGCAATGGAATAGGATCTTTTTTTGCTCTTCTTTGGGGACGTATCTTCTAATCTTTTGGTTAGTACATTCTTTGAAGAGCTAGGGGTCATCCCAATAACAGTAAGGAACATCGTGCATGAACTTGTTCTTTCCCTGTCTATTTAAATCACGAGGAAAAATACCACTAACGAGAAAATTGACAATGTTAGCATACCACGGAATTGCCGCAACAAATAATAATTTCTCATTAGGGAATTCTTCCTTAATCTCTATTTCATTCCTTAGTTCTTTCATAATTTCTTGCCTAGAAAGATGACTAACTACTTGGTTTCCAGTGCCTTTCAAATCAGTAATGTTCCAACCTAAAGCATTTTTATGTTGAGCTAAAATAAGAATCAAACTATTCTCTTGCTCATGCTTAAGGTTACCAGCATTAAACAAAGGCAAAGTCTCATTGGACCCCAAATAAGCATGCTTAAGGTATGAAGGTAAGGGCTTTAGTTCTAAAGTGGGTGGGTTCTCAAATGAGGGTTTAGGGGAACTAAATTCAGCAAAATCTAAGGGTTCAAATTGCATACCTGGTTTAGCTATGAGTAAGCTAGATTGTTGTAGCTCCCTTGGATATTCCTCGAGTTCATTGTTGTCTTCTTTATCAAGCTTTAGGTAACCATCGTTGTGCAAAAATTTGCTGTAACAAAATTTTGCAGCTTCTTTTTCCATCATAGGTTCTACATCTTGAAGCGATTGACACTCCCTAGAATCATCAACATATTCGAGAGTGTTGAAGACATTGATAGTTACCCTTTGGTCATCCACTCATACTGGTGGGGGGTTATCTTTTGCTGTGGCAATATTTTTTCTGTCATCATTGGTCCACTCATCGAACCATTACCCTTGGTCTCCATCAAAGGTGAGTCCTCTTGCAACTGAGATTCTTCATGCACAATCTCGTGGCTGGGTTCTCCGAGTGTCTCCCCCCAAACTTAGCTTCTTTGGTGATCTGGTGCCACTCCTTAAGGTGAATGCACTAAATTGCTCCTTGCCTTGAGATTTAGTGACTTTAGTATCACTTGGTAGACCGCCTTGTAGGTGTGCATGTAATGCTTGAGCAATTTGACCCACTTGAGTTTCCAAAGCTTTTAAAGATGAACTGTGACTTTGTAGCAATGCTCCTTGGCTTTTGATAGATGCAATATGGTCTTGGAATAAAGCCTTTGTAGTTATCATAAAGTCTTGAAAAGTAGCTTCCAAAGAGTTGGTGTTTGATGAAGATACTGACCCCTTGTTAGTATTTTGCCACGACATATTTTGTTGAAAACCTTGGTGTGCAATCAGATTTTGTTGCCGATTTGAGATTTCAGTATTGTTGATTCCTTGATTCCCCCAAGAAAAATTAGGATGCTGACTCCATCCTGGGTTATAAGTGTTCGAATAGGGTTTTTTTTGCTCCTATTGAAGTTCCACACGTAGTTGGTAGACTCGTGATCTTCAGGGCACTCGCTCACATGATGATTGCCATGGCAAAGTGTACAAGAAGAGCTTGCAACCTCGACTTCCTTCACTTCACTAGGATGTTGGAGATTCTTCAACATGTTTGTAATTGCTGACAATTGAGCTAAAACAGAATCCTTAGCATCAAGCTCAAATGTCCCTTGAGTCTTCCTCCCCGTTCCTAGTCTCGAAGAAAGGAAGTGACAGTCATTGTTTGCTATCCTATCAAAGATATCAAATGCTTTTGCAGGTGACTTGTCCAGCAAATTTCCATTTGTTAAAGCATCTAGCATCATCCTCTTGGGAGTATTTACACCATTGTAGAACATTACGACTTGCGTCCAGTCTTCAAATCCATTGTAGAGCATTTACAACATTTACACCATTGTAGAACATGGTTTAATTGGATAAACAAAGGAAGTATGGTTAGCATGAAAATTTACAAAATTACTATCATTGTCTTCAATTTCATTGTTTTATAGTTAATTTCATTAAAAGGACCTCTAACTTACTGAATTTATAGTTTAGTCCCTAAAATTTGTAGAAGTTAGAATTTGGTCCTAATTGAGTAATCATTGTTTCATATGGGATAAATTGAACTACTATTGATATTGGGTAATGTTTGAAAGCTATAAAAGGAATTAAAGGTCAAGCATTGATTACATTTTAGTGCACCAATCATTATTTTGTTCACCGATAGCATTCTTCGATCCGGTTTTCTGCCAGGCTGGGCATGGGATGTTACATAGCTCTAGTGCGTTCTGTTTTTCATTTTAATGCAGCTTATGTGACAACTCAAAACAAAATATACAAAGAGACAACAAAAACCATATTTCAAGACACCAAAGCATAATTATTGGTAATAGAATCTAAAAGTTGTACGTTCTTGGTAAAGAGCAAAAGTAATAACCGTAGGAAAACCTATCATGGTGCATTTAGGAATTGGTAGCATGATAATTAACTAATAAACCCTGCCAATATTTAAGCAATTGGTTACTTTGAGAGTAGGAGAAAAGAGAGAATTTGTGAGTGTAACTACTTATAAATCAACTATAATACTTCAAGCTTCTAAAACTAGAACAAGTAACATCTTTACTCTATATTCTTCATGTCCATAAGAAACCAAAATTCTTTTTTGACTTTTTTCGATTCTACTATCTTTGTCAAAATCTTGCATAAAGAACATGTAAAAACTACAGATATTTAAGGATTACCATTCAGGAAAAATATTAAAATAGCTAGGACTCAACTGAAAAGGAACATAAATCATAAATTAAACATAGAAATTAGTTAAAGTTTTTTCTAGAAAGGATTTGAATACTGAATAACACAATGCATTGGTATAACCAGTTGGAGCAAAAAATCAAATGAACTTGGAGCATAGAAGTAAAAAATCAACATTGATTTTCAGAACAATTCAGGTTTGATACACTAGTGAAAGTATTTTCATACACAATCAATGATACAAAACAAAAAGCTAAATTGGAATAGCTCATTTTTTACAAGAAAGATCGTACAAATTATAATTAGACAAATATACATCATAAGTTCATAAATCTAAAGGATAGAGATGTAAGAATGGCACTTTACCATCCTGTCATGAACTTCTTAGAAGCCCAACTACTAACAACTTTGTAGAAGGTCTGCATAAAACAAAGCTTGTCAGCATATTTAAAAGAAATGTACACCACTTCATTACATGAGTACAAAGACAAGCACGAGCATATAGTTCATATATAGGCATTGTAGACTCTCTAAGTGAATGCTGACAAAAGGGGTAGAAGATATGTATTGAAAAGTAATAAAACAGTGCCAATATGAGTCTTTTGCGTGCAAGTATACACGGTCTGCAAGTAATACAACAATTAAGCTGAGTATCGATCCCACAAAGATTGACTTGGAATTTGATTGTTTGATTGTTACTTGCCTTGGAAGAAAATATGTTTGTTTTGAAAATTGTTTTGGAATTACTAAAAAGAAAAGAAAAATGAAGTAAAACGTTGGCAAGGAAGGTCTTTTAATGAGTGATTAGCGTTGGCAGGGAATGCCCGGTTTCTACGCTTTTCATGTCGTGCCAGCCTTTAATGTCAACTTGTCTTGGCATTGTTTGCCGAGCATATTCAAAATTAGAAAAGCCTCTCTCGATGGTCATTGCCCTAAGTCGATCATATAAAAACCCCTATATCTCTATAGTGCATGTTTTTAAATAAAACCGATTTGATTAGGAACCAATCTATACTCCTAAGGGTAGATATCACTCCCGAAGTAAGTTTATCTACTTGAACAACTTCTCTAGAAGCTTCTCTCCTTAGTATTTAACAACTCAATCGTTGCCACCCCAAGTCTGTTAAGATATTGAGGAGCAATAGGCCAATAGTGTCAGCTCTCACTTGGTAGAGTATTTATGAAAAATTCAAGTATGCCAAATAGAAAAACTTTGCCGAAACAGATTTATCGTTAAAGAAAATAAAGCATAAAATCAACATTTAAACCAAACATCCCCCACCAACTATGAAATTAGTTCATGGTGAGGGATTTAACCAACAAAACCATAACCGTTTTCAAATACATCATCATAAAAATAAAAGTAAAACAACTTAAAACCAAGAGAAAAGGCATGAGGGGTCTCTCTATGTAGCCCTCAAATCCTGGCTCTTGGCCAAGTGGTTGAACCACCTTTCTCGGTGCAGCCGACCGTCACTCGTCGAGCACTCCAACACCTCACTCTAATCGCTTTAAGTCTTCACGATCCTCTTTCTTCAAATGCTTGATTGGTTGGTGTTTAAATAGGCGTGCAAGGAAGGGAATAGGATAGCTTCTTCATTCAAATTTCAAATGCTCAAAGGATAAGAGATAGAGTCTTATCCGATCGGTGTGATAGCTTATCAGGTTAGGGCTGACATCATCATGCCGATGTTGCCTTGGCATCCAAGCTTGGCATGTCATTGCCAACATAACTGGGCACTACCTTATCCGCTATTTTTTTGGAGATTGATCCATTTGCAATCTTTTAGGAGCCTGATCTTATCATATTTTTTTGTGTTCAATAGCCTCTTGGCGTGGCATCAAGTTCACTTCTCTACCAATAGGTGCTTGACACTGTCTGGTCCTTCTGTGCCAACAACACTTGGCATTCTCCTTGGCAATCCTAACTGTGTTGCTTTCCTGCGCCTAATCCTATGCCAAACCTGCAAAATAGCCACAAAACAACCATTCACACTGGTATAGATAGAATGCTAAACTCCTTATACAAATGCCTGATTCTAACAACCTAATACAACTAAATGTACCTAAAAACAAGCAAAAGCATTGTAAAATTAGCATTAAAAACATTACTTTTGGAGAGGTAACACACCCCCAAAACTAACTCATTGCTTGTCCTCAAGTAATGCAAACAAAGAAAAATAAAAATTGTGAAAAAGTTGCATCGACAAAATTTTGGTTGAAATTCCAACAAGTGCTGGCAGGTAGAATTTGGCTCTATTTCTGTCCTCAGTATCTTAGTGCAGTAATGCCAAGCAGGTAATAATTCAAGTGCAACAATATAAATCTAGTCTAAGTTCATGGAAAGTGCATGATGTGTAGGCAATATGCATCAAGTATCCTTTCACTCCCTTAGTCAATTTTACTACCTAAACTTATATTCTTCTTTTTTTCTTTTTCTTTCTTGCCAAGGGTTCTATTGGCATTAATTTAAGCTTGCTTCGTGATACTATTTAACGTGAGTGATAAGAGGGAGCATACCACGAATCCCCACCTTAATCCAGACATCACTAGGCTTTTTCTTCAACTCATACCCTAGAGTTTTGGACTTGAGAACTAAGAGGGAGAAAACCACGAAGCCCCAAGTAACTTATTATCCCTAGGTAGAGGAGATTTCTATTTTTTATTACCTTGGCAGAACATTGCTACCTTATTAGTTTCTTTTTGCCCTGACATCATTTTTCAATTTTTTTTTCAATCTGAGCATAGTTTCAAATAGTCTAAGTTTGCTAGGGAACTAGATACATATCACGTTTTAAATGTAAATTCAATTCCCTAAACTAGAGATCAATTGCCAAGATAACCGGCATACTACTCTGCTGGCATGGCATGACAACTAAAGATTAAAATTTCCTCATCGGGCATACATCTAGATCAAATTAAATTTGCCTAACAAATGTTAACTTTCTTCAAAATTAATTTGAGGCAAAATTTTATTTTTTCTTTTTTAGTGGTTCGGTATGCATCTATTCTAAATGTACTAAAATGGCATGGAAACATAAATTAAATATGAAATGCATGGCATAAATGTGAGGAAATGCACACCCCCAAACCTAAGATGTGCATTGTCTTCAATGCATGAAAACATAACATATATACAATAAAAATAGAAAAAAATAAAATGCATGATCAAGAAAAATACAATGTAATGGAATACAAAGAAGTTTAGGAAGATGACTCTCCCATTCGGATGAAAGTTTCTTTTGTGACTCGGGTTTTTCTCTTCACAAAGGTCTCACGATCGGGGCCATTCTCTTTCTTCTCTTTATTTTTGGCTTTGTGTAGTGGAGGCTCCAACATCCCATAGGACTTCATCCACAATGTTGACAGGGTCCGATGTAGTAGGAGTAGTAGTGACATCGGACTGAGCAGGTGCCACTGGTGGCATGGTAGGCTTCTTGGCAGACTTTTCTTTGGCTTCCTTCGATTCAGTTTCAGATTCAGAACTGGCAGATTTAACTTGGACTGGAGACAACGAGACTGTGGCATCAGATGGGTATGAACTGAGTGAGGACTGGCTAGCATGGCATCATCGCTGGCAAAGATCTCAGAAGGGAAATCTAGGAAGTCTAGAGAGACACCCGGGGACAAGCCTTCAAGAGTCTCTTTGGTGGTAACATCCCTGGCATAAGCATAACGCCAAAACTTAAGAGTCCACTCCTCAACTGCCTCCAATTTTTAGAGAATACTCTTCTGGCGCTGGTAGATCTGAGAAAGCAATGCCACTGCATCAATTGGCATGGGAGCTGGCTCTACCTTTGGCACCTTGGGATTTGGTGTTGACACTTTTCCTTTCCCCTTGCCTTTTTCCTTGGCCTTGGTAGCATTGAGGTTCTTCCAAATAGCAGCTGTGATTGTAGTTCCCTTGATCGTTTGATCGTTATCTATATCAAGCTTCGGCACACCATGTTGCATGCAAATGTTAGAAATCAAATGAGGGAAAAACAGACTACCATTACCTCTTTCCGCAGATTTATAAGTTTCTTCAATGATTAGCTGGCGAATATTGATTTTCTGGTCGACGATGATCGAATGCAGCAATGCCAACCTCTCATTCGACATTGTTTCATTGTGCGATGTGGGCATCAAATTTTCCTTCAAGAAATGGTTCCAACCCTTCGACTGAGGCTTCAATGCTAGCCTTTTCACTGTCCGGTGTCCTTTCAACGATATGATCTATACCGTGCCAGGCTCACACAAGTCAGTCAACAATTTCTTTCTCTTAGCTGCACTCATTGAATCGACGAACTCAAAGTTTTCATCCCCTGCACCTTCCAACCCAAACAACGTGTTAATATACCCTTCATCGAAACGCACGCACTTACCTCGAATCATCAAGAAGGGCGAGTCTTTGGTCACAAGATAAGCATAGAACTCTTGAAATAGGGTTGCATAAATCTCCCCTTTTTGTTAACAGAACTTGTTCCACTTGTGCAAGTCATCTAACGCCATGAACTCTAGGGGAAAATCAATGGTTGTTTTGGTCTCAAAATCAAAGTTCTTATCGTGGCAAAAGGATCTCGAATCAAAGTTTGCTTCAAACTTCTTCCAAATCTCCTCGTTGAAAAACCTTTGGATAGTAGTCGATGAGGAATCCATTGGAGCAAAAAGAAATCTTGGAATGATTTGAACAATGGAAGAAGTTGAAAGGGAAATATGATTTCTTGGTTTCTTGCTTGAAAAAGAAAGGAATAAAGGAGAAAAGGAGAGAGATTCTGGTTCTTGAAATGGTAGGGGTAGGTAGAAAGTAAAGAAATTAAGTGGTTTAATTGGTGTAATAAAGGTGGCCAAATTTAATGGAGATAATGATGGAAAATAAATGCTTGATTTCAAAAGGGGTAAAGTGATAAGGGTGATGTGATAAGGTGTGAGTGATAGGATAAGTTTTAAAGATTTGAGAGATAAGGTGATTAAGTTGAATTTAAATCCAACCTAATTTTGGGCAGCTAGGGTTAAGTCTCAAAAAATACTCTCTCTCTAATGGGCCGGTCTTAATCAAGTTAGGGTAATCTCTTCTTCCAACATTTCATTCCAACACATGCCTAACCTCAGTGCTGGCATTGTACTTGGCACGCAGGTCTTGCTCAGTGTATTATTGTCTTATGCCAAGTTTGGCTTTGGCATTGTACCTGGCATACTAAATCTACACATTCTGAAAGAAAACCGCTCAACACAGTAAAGGAATAGAAATGAAAATTAAAATAAAGAAAAAAAAACTATTGAAAATCCTAAAACCTAAAAACAAAGAAAAACATCTAACCTAATATTTACAAAAACTTGAACCTGGTGATGATGTTATGGTACCTCTGCCAAGAGGATAACCTTCTTATGCTTTAGACGTTGGCCATTCACCTTGAAAATTTCTCCCGTCCTTAAGTTCTTAATGTCCACAGCTCTATGGGCGTATGATTTAACAACTTCATAAGTTCTCACCCATCTTGATTTGAGTTTACCTGGAAATAGTTTAAGTCATGAATTAAATAATAAAACATGATGGCCTACTTCAAATTGTCTTGGCAATATCCTACTATCATGCCAACGTTTTGCCTTTTCCTTGTAGATCCTAGCATTTTGATAGGCTTGTGTCCTGAATTCCTCCAACTCATTGAGGTCAAGTAACCTCATTTCTCCAGCAATTCTCCATGCCATATCAAGTGTTTTGATAGCCCAAAAGGCTTTATGTTCAAGCTCTACTGGCAGGTGGCATGGTTTTTCGAAAACTAGTCTAAATGGTGAAGTTCCCGAAGGAGTTCTAAACGCAGTTCTATAAGCCCACAAGGATTCATCCAGTCTCAAAGACCAGTTCTTCCTTGATGGATTTACAGTTTTCTCTAAAATTTTCTTAATCTCCTTGTTTGATATCTTAGCTTGCCCGTTTGTTTGTGGATGGTATGTTGTGGCAATTCTTTGCTGTATACCATACCTACACAAAGCTTTAGATATTAGATTGCATTTAAAATGGGTGCCTTCATCATGAATAATCACTCTAGGAGCACCAAATCTAGTAAAAATGTGTTTGTGCAAGAACTTAGCAATGGCCTTGGCATCATTTGTTGGCAGGGCAACGACCTCTACCCACTTAGATACATAGTCAACAACCACAAGTATTTATACATTATCGAATAATGGAGGAAAATGACCCATAAAGTCTATTACCCATACATCAAATAAATCCACATGCATAATATTTTGAAGTGGTAGTTGGTGTCGATCGGAGATGTTTCATGTTAGTTGGAATCTATCACATGCCTTGGCATACTCATAGGCATCCTTATATAGAGTCGGCCAAAAGAATCTAGATTGCATCACCTTGGCAGCAGTCTTCCTTCCAACAAAGTGACCTCCATATGGTACGGCATGACACAAATGCAATATGTTATGTTGTTCATCCTTGGGCACACACCGACGGATCACTTGGTCGGCACATTGTTTGAACAATATTGGCTCATCCCAATAGTATTGCCTAACTTCTCGCAGGAATATTTTCTTGGCATTGTATGCCAAGTCTGGTGGAAGAATGTTGCTCACCAGGTAGTTGACAATGTTAGCATACCATGGCATAGCATTAACTGCAAGCAAGTATTCATCAGGAAATTCATCTATAATAACTTTAGTCTTACCATCTTCAATGTGATGCTCTAAACGTGAAATGTGGTCAGCTACTAATTTTTCGCTGCCTTTCTTGTCTCTGATCTCTAGGTCAAATTCTTGAAGTAAGAGCCTCCATCGGATTAATTTGGGCTTGGCATCTTTCTTTGCCAAGAGATACTTTAATGCCGAATCATCTGTATAAACCACAACCTTGTACCAATTAAATAAGATCTAAATTTATCAAAAGAAAAAACAACCGCAAGAAATTCTTTCTCAGTTTTAGAGTAATTAAGTTATGTTTCATTCAAGGTTTTGCTGGTATAGTAGATGGCATGGAAAACCTTGCCATGCCGCTGTCCCAAAACTGCTCCAACGACATAGTCGCTGGCATCGCACATGAGCTCAAAGGGCTCATCCCAATTCAGTTTTATGACTATAGGGGCATTAATCAATTTCTCTTCAAGTTCCTAAAATGCTCTCAGACAAGAATCGTCAAATGCAAAAGTGGCATTATGTTCCAACAACAAGCATAAAGGTTTAGCAATTTTTGAAAAATCTTTAATAAGCCTCCAATAAAAACCAGCATGACCTAAAAACTCCTTATACCTTTAACACTCATCGGAGGAAATTGCTTGATTACATCCACTTTGGCTTGATCAACTTCTAGTCCTCTCTTAGTTACCTTGTGACCGAGAATATTGCCCTCCTTCACCATGAAGCGACATTTCTCCCAAGTTCAACACTAGATTTGTCTCGATGCATCTCTTTAAGACTTGCTCCAAACATGAATGCATTCCTCAAGTGTTTTACCAAACATTGAGAAATCATCCATGAATACTTCCATGTTGTGCTTGATCATATCAGAAAAATGGACATCATGCAATGTTGAAATGTTGCTGGCGCATTACATAGGCTGAATATCATCCTTCTAAAAGCAAACGTCCCATAAGGGCACGTGAATGTGGTCTTCTCTTGATCATTAGGGGCAATGACAATCTGATTATAACCCGAATAACCATCTAAGAAACAATAGAAAGCTTTACCTGCCAATCTGTCTAACATCTGGTTGATGAAAGGAAATGGGAAGTGGTCCTTCCTTGTAGCCTTATTCAGCCTTCTATAATCCATGCACACTCTCTATTCGGTGATGGTCTTGGAGGGAATCAATTCAGCTTCACTATTTTGTACCACGGTCATGCCACCTTTCTTTGGTACGCATTGCACCGAGCTAACCCATGAGCTATCAAAAATGGGATAAATGATCTTGGCATCCAACCATTTTATGATCTCTTTCTTAACTACCTCTTTCATGCTTGGGTTTAGCCTTATTTGACCTTCAATGGGCTTACCATGGTACTCCTCCAAAATGATTTTGTGCATGCATATGGTTGGGCTAATACCTTGGATATCTGCCAAGGTCTAACCCAACACTTGCTTATAATTTCTTAATATTTCCAGTAATCTCTCCTCCTAATCGTTAGTGAGATCAATGGCAATGATCACTGTCAGAGTTGAGTGTCTACCTAGATAAGTATACTTCAAGTGATTTGGCAGTGGCTTTAGCTCCAATTCTGGTGGTTCCTCAATTGATGGTTTAGGTTCTTTTATCTCTATTCCGGCCAACTGTAGAGGCTTAAAATAACTTACATCTTCAGCCTCCAAGGCTTATTCCTCAGGTTCCTCAAATAGTTCAGCTATGCCATCAAGCATGCTGGCATCAAATTCTGTATCCTGGCATAACTGCGCCATGTCCATAGTATAAATGGACTTCATCAGCTCCTCGGCTTGACATTCATCAGGTTCATCTGCATATTTCAAAGCTTGAAACACATTAAAAGTAACATGCTGGTCATTCATACGCATTGTTAGTTCCCCTTTATGAACATCAATGAGAGCCCTACTCGAGGCAAGGAATGGCCTGCCTATAATAATCAGAACATTAACATCGCCTAATAATCCAAAATGATAAAATCAGCTAGAAAGATAAATTTGTCTACCTTCACCAACACATTCACAATCATGCCATTAGGATGCGCATAGGATCGGGGTACCAGCTGGAGTGTTACGGTGGTAGGTCTTGCTTCTATGCCAAGCTTCTTGAAAACTGACATTGGCATCAAGTTGATGCTACCTCCCAACTCACACAATGCCCTGCCCATAAATTTGTTGCCAATTGTGCAGGGAATAGTAAAACTTCCTGGATTTTTCAGCTTTGATGGCAATCTGTTTAGGATCATGGCACTGCATCCCTTAGTGAGAGCGAAAGTTTCAAAGTCTCTCAACTTCCTATTTTTAGACAGAATGTCCTTCATGAATTTTACATAGCTGGGCATTTGCTTAAGGGCTTCTACCAATGGAATGTTAATTTTCAAATGCTTAAGAACTTCCAAGAAACGCTTAAATTGTTGGTCATGTTCTTTTGAAGTCTTGCTGGAAATGGTGGTGGTGGATAAACATATGCTTGCACTACCGGCTTTGCCGAGGTAGTGTTGGCATCTGTTTTGGCATCAATATACTGTTTGGCCTCAGCTTGTTTGTCATCAATGTTGGCATCATGTTTGACATCATTGTTGGCACCGGTTCTGGCACTAGTACAAGCATTCCCACTGGCATCATCTGTTTTAATTTCCTCTTTCTCCACTTCTCTAGGCTTGTCTACCGACATTGGCTTTTCACTTTGGCAGTCAACTGGTTGCTTGGCAGCCATCTCTGCCTCACATTGCTTAACACTTTGAAGGGTTATGTCTTTCCATTGCTCATTGTCTTTGTGCCGAGCATCTTCAGTGTCACTTGTCAAGGTTCATTGGGGTCGATTGTTTAGTGCATTGGCAAGTTGTCCAATTTGAATTTCCAAGTTTCTTACTATTGCTGCCAAACTCTGGACTGTGACATCATTCTTTTCTATATAATCATTGGGAAGACCTCCTTGGTAGAATCTCTGCCCTTGCTGGTAATTATTTTGAGCTCTCTGTGGCGCAGCATTTTGATAAAATGCTGGCATGGCATTGTTATTCTGCCTCTGGGCATTCTGGTTCTGTCCATAGTGCTGGTTACCTCCTTGATTTCCCCAAGCTAAGTTGGGGTGTTGTCTCCAACCTTCATTATAAGTATTGGAGTTAGGATTATAGTTACGGTTAACATTGCCAACAAAATTTACCGACTTAGGGTTGGCAGAGCATTCTTCCACATAATAGTTCTCTCCACAAATTGTACAGAATAGGCTAATACTTTACCTTCTTGGGACTCTTTGTTTGTTTGCAACATTTTCACCATGCTAGTGAGGCTGGAAATCTCAACATGAATGGATGTTATTTCATCAACCTGAAATTTCCCACTGGTTTTGCTTCCAATCCCAAGTCTGGCAATAGGATATTCAAAATCATTAATCGAAATCCTCTCTAGAATGTCAATAGCCTATGAATACTTTTTGTCAAGCAATGATCCAACTACTGAAGCATTAACAACAGTCATCGTTTATGCATTCAATCCATTGTAGAAGGTCTGAATTTGGGTCCAATTCGGGAATCTATGGATAGGACACCTTCTCAATAGATCTTTAAATCTCTCTCAGGTATCATATAGAGTTTTATCCTCAGCTTGCTTGAATGTAATAATCTCACCCCATAGCTTGGCAGAGAGTGTTGGCGGCTAAAACTGTGTCAAGAACTTCTAGCATAGGTCTACCCATGAAGTGATTGAGCCAGGTGGCAAAGAATTGATTCAAGCCTTGGCTCTATCTCGCAAGGAAAAAGTGAATAACCTCAACTTCACGATGTCTCCAGATACTCCAGTTTGTTGAAAAAATTGGCAAATCTCCATGAACTGCTTTAGATGTGGCCTCAGATTTCCAGTAAGTGCTCCATCAAATTGGCCTACATTCAAAAGAGTTTGAATCATTACCAACTTAAGTTCAAAATTTGGTTCATTTACCTTCATGCCAACAAGTCTTGGCAATAAATTGTCAATGTTTGGTGCCGAATGTTCTCTAATAGGTCTCTCTTCATCGACAAGTGGGACAACAATTGGTGGTGGCATCTCATTGTTACGTGGATTGCCTTCATTGTTCGCCACACCATTCCCTCAATTACCTTGATTATTCATCTCTCAGAATCTTCTCTTTAACCTCCTCAAGGTTCTCTCAATTTTTTGAATCGTATAGCCACTTATCCACCACAGGATGGTTTCTGGTTATACACCGAGTAAAAAAACAAAAGTAAAAGAAAAGTAAAAAAAAAAGTAAAAACTTAAAAACAATCAACTCCGTTGCAATCCACGATAAAGACGCCAAAAAGTTGTATGCTCTCTAAGTGAATGCTGGACAAAAGGGCATGAGATAAGTATTGGAAATGTAATAAAACATTGCCATGATGAGTCTTTTGCGTGAAAATATACATGGTCTGCAAGTAATACAACAATTAAGTTGAGTATCGATCCCACAAAGATTGACTTGGAATTCGATTGTTTGATTGTTAGTTGCCTTGGAAGAAAAAATGTTTGTTTTGAAGATTGTTTTAGAATTACTAAAAGGAAAAGAAAAATGAAGTAAAATGTTGGCAAAGAAGGTCTTTTAATGAGTGATGAGCATTGGCAGGGAATGCCTAGTTTCTATGCTTTTCCTACCGTGCCAACCTTTAATGTTAACCTGTCTTGGCATTGTTTGTCGAGCAGATTCATAATTAGCAAAGCCTGTAACATACTCAAACCACCCTAGTAGGATTAGGTAAGTTACCACAATTACAATCAATGATCCATTCAATTATAGCTAGTGAGTTCAATTCGTTTTAAGTCTTTCTTACTCATTAAGCAACTATTCGAATAGGTGAGGACTCAATGGACAATGCATGATGCACCTACTAGATATATTAGGACCCATAATGCAATTAGTTATCATGATCAATACCATTTAGGACTTACTTGTTTTTCAAGAAACCATTCGAATGGTTGGAGAACACAATAGAAAATTTCAACATTCAATGTATCTATTATGCATATCAATAGGTGATTTACATAATTTACCTATGTGACCATAATCAAACATACATGCTTTCAATGTTATGTACATCATTCGACTAGGACAAAAGGTGACCAAAGTGGTTCATGTTTAAACATGTAGGTACTACATTTACTTGTTGTTAACTAGCCAACTTCAATAGGTCTATTCAACCATTACATGCATAATCCAACCATGGAAATCTACCAATAGGCTAACAAGCATTCAAGCTCAATTAAGTGTATACATACCCATATTTACATACAATACTCTTTATAGATCATAGATGAAGTTAATTTATACAAACCATTAATAAGTGATCATAAACATACATGCCTTAGGCGCCACCAACCTAGGAGAACTATAACAAGATGGAAACATACTTTTTCAAGCAAAATGTGACTTGTACGAGCCTAGACTTTGGGATAGGATCCAATATCAGCCTGAATCGTAGTAAAGAGACTTGATTAAGCAAAGCTTAGTGAGTGAGTTCAAGTTACAAAGCAATCAATATAATAAGTCTCAACTACGAGCCATCTAATAGATGGTATGGTTCCCCCATCAATAAGGAACCATTCAAATAACTATGTAAAGAATACTAGATGCATTTGCTTAATTTTCAATCCAATATCAATACAAGGCTTGAAATTTAGACATGCTCAATCATCCAATTCGAAAACAATAGGCATAGCATGTCATTTTAAGCAATCAAATATAAGCAATGTTCAAGTAATGTCTCAATATCAATAGCTCATAGCATTCAATTTTTCCTTTACTATCAATCAATGCAATTCAATGGAGCAATAATTCAATGTACATGAGGTATGAGTTCATTTTAAGTATAGCCTTGAGAATCGATTACTCAGTCTAGATACTCGAGTCCCCAACCAAACTGTCGCCAATAACAATAATCAATATGGTACAAAGTACTGGTCAAATCCCTCATACTGCCTCCAATGACCAATAACAATACTTCCCTCATACTGTCGCCAATTAGGGACCAATGTCCCAGACCGTAGTCCACCCCGATAATGAGCTTTATGGACTATATGGCATGCCAACTATATCTATGATTGACTCGAGACCAAGGCTTACAATAGTTATCACTTTCATTCAATTTAAAGCATGATTCGATTCAATGTGCAAATTTAGTGCCAATATCCCTTTTCAATCGAATAGGGTTCAATGCCAATCACAATACCAATAGATCAATGATCAATATTTTACAATCAATTAATGCATATCTATCAATAAGTCATTAGATCAATAGATTGAGTTGTCTTTAAGTTAACAACTAGCATGCTTCAATACAATGGAAATCATGTTAGCAAAGATCATGCTACAACAACCAATTTAATCAAGGAAGCATGCTTATCAATCAAGTAATCATTCAATTGCTTCAATCAAGTAAACACACCAATGTTCCTCAAAGGAACACTTACCTTACAAATGCTTAAGAGCATGCACATTATACCATTCAATCTAGAAATCAATAAGCAATTTAAATCAAGAAATACTTGGAAAGGCTACCACCCTTTCCAAAACTTTAAACTACACTCACAGGAATTTTCTAAGATATTGTCGATCCCAGATTGAAATCCCTTTCCCTCAACTAGTTTGTTGATCTATGTGAGCCCATTTTTCCTCAATTTCCACTTGATTTATCATTACATATAATGCATAGTGTATTAGGTAGAATCCAGCAACCATTTCAGTCATTATATGACTCCATACATTCAAGCATTCAATTCAAAACATTAAGACTGTTGCTGCCAGACAGCATGTGCACTGCTTGTTTAAATGTTCATATCTTTTATTCTTACATCGAAAATTCAAACTGTTTACACCGTTAGAAAGCTAACTTAATTTTCCTTCTAACCATATAGGCATTGCATTTTTATTCATTGTGAATTAATAAAGTTTTTTATTTAAAGCCAGACCAAATTATGCCATTGGACAGTTTGCACTGTCCTTAGAGTTTAATCTCTACAAACTGTTTTATAACTCGGAATTCGATTCCGTTTGTTGTATACAAAACTAGACATACTAATGATTCTGTACATATAAGATTTATTCCCTAATTTGGTCTATGTGATTTTATACAAATTTTTAAACTCACTGCCCGAAACAGAGTCTTCTGGACAGATTTCCTTAAGCAAGATTCTAGCTTCGGTAATCACTTAGACAAGGATTCTAACATGATTGTTCAACATATATACTCATTCATACATGTCTAAGTCAGTCCAATTATGTGTCAAACCTATAGAAACAGGGCAATTGAACAATATTTTCGAATTGATTCAATAAGACATCATCTCACTAGAATTTCCAGCAACAAGAATTTCAATCCACATATCAATCATCAGTTCTAGTATTCATCTAAGTTTTTCCAGCAACTAACATAACAATTCACCATCAATTTGGTTAATGACAACATCAATTTCAAAAGCCATTCAATTCAATCTAAACAATCTACCATTTCATGGATTGATCAATCAATTGAACTTCTTAACTAATTAATGGCAGCAATTCACTAACTAATCATCCAATTCATGTAATTCAAGCAAGAACTTAAAATCTACATGCATCATTCGAATCTATAGTGCATTAAGGAAGAGATTTTACCTTCCTTTCAAGATAATATGAATGCTAGCAACTCAAATTCTTCCAAATTTCAAGCTTGAATCTATGAGCATGGAGTTTTCTCACTCTTTAACTTTATCCCCTAATTTTGTTCATCAATTCGGCACTAAGGAAGAAGATGATAATGGATCATTAATTAACTCCTTCCAAAAAGACTAATTTGCCCTTGATTATCCACTAATTAATGGCATGTGTAGGGGGATTTAGGAATATAGAAATTTAGCATGCATTCCTTCATTTTGTTATTTGTTTCGGTTTGGTCTGTAACACCCTGAAATTGGCCTAGTTTTGTTACCACAATTTAAACTATAGGCTAATTGAATATTGGTGGTAACTAATTTAAAGAAAATTGAACAATTTCCATCCTTATAAATCAATTAAGTGAAACTGAACTCAATTGAATTGAAATGAAAACTAGTAGGCATAAATGAAAGGAGGAAAATGTAAACATGCAATACTCAATAGCTTGCATGTAAAATGTAATTAATTGGAGGCCTTGACACATGTCCTCCTCCAAGGGGAACATGTGCCAATTTGGATGATGACTCATGTTGAGAGGAATAATGAACAAAGAAATAGTTTCATCTTCTCCTCATTATCATCCTTGGCCGAAAATTTAGAGAAAGAAAGGGGAGAGAAAGCTTCATGCAAACACCTTCAATTCAAGCTTCATAATTAATCCAGTGATTAAATTAAGCTTGGAGAAGGTATAATGCTTGAACCTAACTTGTTATAGATTGTTTGAATGATGTCTTTGTTGTCTTGATGATTTCTATGCATGCTAGGGTTATGCTAGTTGCAATTAGAACCTAGAAATTGAATACTTGTAAACAAATTGCTAATGAAACACTTGTAGTTGCTGGAAAATTGAGAAACATGAACATGATAGAAAACAATCTAGATTAGGGGACTGTTTTGATTGAGAAATTGTGTAAGCATGCTAAATGAACTAAGAACTCTGTTTTGAGCATGTTGCTAGGTAAAAAGAAGATTGAATTGAATAGGTAACTTTCTGGAAAATGTGACTACACCTAATTGAACTAGTTAAATTAGGTAATGGACTACCTAGTTGATGAATTGATGTGTAATTGTGATCAAATGGATTAAACTAGGATCAACATGACTATGCCTTGTTTTGAGAACATTGTTAGGTGAATTATGATGGCCTAGACATGTATGAACATGATCATGAATGAAATTGTCATGTTAGGACTTTGCTAGAATGAAATAAGGAACTAGAAATGCAACCTAGTGTAATCTGCCCAGAATGTTCTGTCATGGGCAGTGACTTTGAAAAATCACTAAAATTGTATATAATTAATTTAAGGCTGAAATTTTTATGGACAACACCTTGGAATGTCTAAATTCATTAGGAGAAAACAAAGATAAACTCTGGGTTGTGTAATGAAATGTAGAGTAGAAATACTAGAGACAGTACAAACTGCCCAGTAAAGCAGGATGCCCTATCTTTAAATTAAAAAATGTATTAATTGGCTAAGAAATAAAATGCAAGCCTTATATGGTAATAAAATCATTTTTTTTTAGCTTTCCAAGGGTGTAAACTTATCGACATTCTGACGTATGGATTAAAAGATATGACCATTTAAAGGGATGATGCCTTGGCATCCAAGTGTCTGGGCATTTGGGACTGTTTTTGCACAAAGAAGTAAATTGTTTCCAAAACAGTTTTGGGACATTGTAATCTGTCCAATTATGTCCTAAAATGAGGTAATAACAATATAGAGATGAACAAGTAAGAAATGCTTAAAAGAAATCATAAAAAATAGTAGTTAATTGTTAGGTACAAATGTGGTAACATTATTACTATATATGTGTGACATTATGTGCATGTTTTGATGAATTGTATGTGTTATACTTGCTAGACTAAGGGCAGCACGTTGTGGAAGAGGAAGAAAAGAGTGAACATCCCAAAGAAAGAGGCAAAGGGATTTGGATTCAAGACAAGTGATTAGCTAGGAGTATTGTGAGTGTAACCTTCCTTAGGGTTAAGACTCAGGTCCTTACCAATCTTGCTATTATGTTAATTCAATGACAATGCCATGTAACATGACCTAATATATATTTGGCTAATTAAGGGAAGAATTATATGAATGACAACTTGTTTGATGCAATGTTCTACTTGTTTACTTAATTGTTAAGCAAATGAAATGAAATGCTTGACATATTGCATTGCTTATGCCAAAGGTAAGAGATGGCATGCTTGCTTGGAGAATAAGGTACGCACATTGCATACATATGAATGTGATTGTGATTGATATGCATGACTTGTTTGAAATGAAATGAACAATGGTACCACCTTGTGTTCATGCCATTCGAATGGCATGGATAAACTTGTCTTGGGAGTTAAGACTCCATAAGCCTAAGGGCTTGGCCTTTGAATGGCATAATCATGTCTTGATTAATGAATTGTATAAAGCTTGAATGAAATTGATAATCAAACAACCTTGGTATCTAGTTTGGATAGATAGGAGGGCATGCCTTAGAATCTAGAGCTCACATTGGCACTATGGTGCATATTGGCACGACGATGCATATTGGCACTATGGTGCATATTGGCACGACGGTGCATTTTGACACTACGGTGCATATTGGCACTTCGGTACACATTGTTGAAGATTTGATTATCTAGTGAACTAATTACCAAGGGTGTTGTAAGATAAATTAATAACTTGAATTGAACATTGTTTGTCTTGGATGTGTGATGTGAACATTACTTGTCTTGTAAGATTCTTGAATGAACATTCTTGTCTTGAAAGATAACACATGAATGATTGTGTAACTTGTTACTTCCCATGAAAGAAATGCATAGATGATGTTCATTGTGTAAGAATGTCTACTTGGTACTTGGTGTATTTGATTGCTTGTCTTCTAAGCAATAATTCAAATAGTTTGATGTAATCATATGATGATGATGCTATGTTGTAAATGTGAATTGTATGCTTGTCTATGTCTACTCCTTGAATTCGAATGACATGTGACTTGTAGTGATGATCTTGATCCCTTGAAATACTTGTAAACTTGGATATGTATACTTGAAATTGGTTAGCTTAGTGTTACCTCACTAAGTACATAACTTGTACTTACCACTCTACTCTTCATTCTTCCCATAACAGATTAAGGACACTTTCAAGATGATATCTTGAACTCGAAGCAACATTTTGAAGCAAGCTTGAAAGTATGATTTCATACTCTTTGTCTGCTCCTAGTTTTGTGGCACTAGAACTTGTAATAGTTAGCCTTGAACATGCATTTTGGGTGTATATATATGACTAGTATATGTAATGTTCTTGTTGGGCCTATCATGTAACCAACTTTGATACCTTGAATTATATATATATATATATATGACTATCTTGATATGTATATATAAGTATGTTGTTGCAAATTATGAAAGTAATTCAATGATTGTTGAAACCTTGTATCATTCAAATACTAGACCAATATTGTATGATCATGCATTTGTTCTTGTGGCCATTGGTAAGAATCGATATTGCTTGATGAATTGCAGCTAAGGTATGTACAAGCATGCATTAATAATGTTACTAGCTAAGGATGCCATGAAATAGTATGTATTGCTTGAAAAAGAAACAAATGAAATGTGTTAAGTGACCACCTTATTATTCAAATAGGGTATATGAACATGTAATAAGAATGTAAGTTGGGCCAAGACTAATAGTAACCTATTGTGAAGTATGCCATACTTGTCATTGATATTCGAATGGTGTATGTGTATTGAAATGGAATAGTAAATTGTAATACGATAGTGGTAACTTAGGATATAAGTATGAAATGAAACAAATTCGTGCCTAAATTAGCATGCTTAGTATGTTTGTTTTATATACCTTGTATTGTTGTTTGGGTTACTTGCGTCGCAAGTTACCTATATCGACAAGTAACCTATCTCTTGCTTTGTTATCACCTCGGTAACGCTCCCGAGCCGGATTACGGCTAACCCAGGGATGGGGTGTTACATGGTCACTTATAATTTAGGTTACCACTTTTCATTTATAGCATACTAGTCCTTATTAACTAGACATAGTACCTTGCTTTCAATCAATTAGGGATTAAATGAAGGCATTGTAGTAACTTCTTTTATACTAGTTTTGAGGATATTACAAAACCTCTCTCGATTGTCATTGCCCTAAGTCGATCATATAAAAACCCCTATATTTCTATAGTGCATGTTTTTAAATAAACCAATTTGATTAAGAATCAATCTATACTCCTAAGGGGTAGACATCACTCCCAAAGTAAGTTCATCTACTTGAACGACTTCTCTCGAAGCTTCTCTCTTTAGTGTTTAACAACTCAATCGTTGCCACCCCAATTCTATTAAGATATTGATGAGCAATAGGCCAACAATGCCAGCTCTCGCTTGGCTGAGTATTTATGAAAAATTCAAGTATGCCAAATAGAAAAATTTTGCCGAAACAGATTTATCGTTAAACAAAATAAAGCATAAAATCAATGTTTAAACCAAACATTCCCCACCAACTATGAAATTAGTTCATGGTGAGGGGTTTAACCAACAAAAACATAACTGTTTTCAAATACATCATCATAAAAATAAAAGTAAAACAACTTAAAACCAAGAGAACATACATGAGGGGTCTCTCGATGCAGCCCTCAAATCTAGGCTCTTGGCCAAGTGGTTGAACCACCTTCCTCACTGCAGCCGACCGTCACTCATCGAGCACTCAAACACCTCACTCCAATCGCTCTAAGTCTTCACAATCCTCTCTCTTCAAATGCTTGATTGGTTGATGCTTAAATAGGTGTGCAAGGAAGGGAATAGAATATCTTCTTCATTTGAATTTCAAATGCTCAAAGGATAAGAGATAGAGTCTTATCCGATCGGTGTGATAGCTTATCAGGCTAGGGATGATGTCATCATGTTGATGTTGCCTTGGCATCCAAGCTTGGCATGTCATTGCCAACATAACTGGGCACCACCTTATCTGTTATTTTTTTGAAGATTGGTCTATTTGTGATCTTTTAGGAGCCTGATCTTTTCCTATTTTTTTCGGGGTTCAACAGTCTCTTGGCATGGCATCAAGTTCACTTCTCTGCCAATAGGTGCTTGACACTGTCTGGTCCTTCTGTGCCAACAACACTTGGCATTCTCCTTGGCAATCCTAACTATGTTTCTCTCTTGCAAAATAGCCACAAAGCAACCCTTCACACTGGTATAGACAGAATGCTAAACTCCTTATGCAAATGCATGATTCTAACAACCTAATGCAACTAAATGTACCTAAAAATAAGCAAAAGCATTGTAAAATTGGCATTAAAAAGTACTTTTTGATAGGTAACATGCACCAAACTAGAAAAGTTGTTTCCAAAGATTTCATTAGGAGCCACATCTACTATCTTCAAGACTTCACCCAATCCACCATCAACCCAAAAATATAATATCATCAAGTTCTAAGAGCATAAGGATTGCTTTGAATTTAAGCTAAAACCCCAATTTATTCATTCAAATGCAATAGTAGTTGGGATTAAGCACATCTTATAAGTTACCAAATACTCAATGTCATGAGCTTTAACATGCTTCCCCACAACATTTTAAGCTTGGGGGAAAAAATAGATACATATGTGGAAGCTTTTTAATGGAAAGGTGATCATTATCACCAGTGAGGCTACGAGAGCAAGAGACACTATCGAATGGGGAATTAGGGTTTGATTTGGGGATCAGGGCTGAGTGATTGAGTTTGAAGGATTTTCCAAAATGGTATGAATATGTGTGTTTTAGATATATCAGATATCCTACTGCACGCTTTAGCATTTGTGACTGAACGCCACTAAAGAAACACCTATTGACATTTTTAACAAAACGTCACGAAAAATATGAGTTATATGAAATCTATCGCAGCATTTTTCTGCCAAACGCCACTAAAGCTTTGTTTATAATGACATTTTATTCAAAAACACAACCATTTATCATTATTTAGCCGCGGTTGCCTTATAAACGCCGCAAGGACTGTCCTTTTATGGCGTTTGTCATATAAAAGTTGTAATATGTATAAATTTAGCGGCGTTTACTTGGAAAACGCCGTGAAAAGTGCCGCTATATACGAAGCTTGGGGTAGTGAATTGTGAAATAGAAATTTTGTCATGCATAATTTGAAATCAACATAAATCATATCACAAATGCACAAAATCAAAATAAATCAAGTATAGTGAAATCTCTTACACTTGAAACTTATAATAACTTTCTAGGATATTCTTAAGCTACCAATTAACATATCAAATTGTGCTAATGAGAAACACCATAAAACAGTCACCGATGAGATCCAAACACAACTGAAATCCTATTCTAATATCATATTTCTTTTTTGATTTCTCGTATTTAGATCCAAAAATCCAAAGATACATTAAATATCACCAAATATAATTATTAAGATTAAAATTTAATCTAACAATATCCCAAACACTCTTTCCTTAAACCATGATTTAAGCCTATTTAAGAGAAAATTTTATCTCATTACTATAACTCTTTCCTTAAAATTTAAAATCCCTAAAATCCCTAATTTGAATTAAGGGACTAAATTGAGATTTAAACATGATTTAATAACTTAATTGTGTTGAGATTAGAATTCAGGGGTCAATCTATTAAATAAGGTAAACTTATGTACTCTGAGTGAGAACTATCTCTTGTCTGGAACCATCATATGCGATTTACCCAATTGAATAGGGTATGTAATCTCACTTTTCAACTTCAAAAACCCTTTCATATTCCATTTGAGTGTGCAACCACCTCTCTCTCAATACCATCTACCATTTTCCCTTGACTTCCGACGAGTCTCCGACCATTGCTCTAGCACCATATGTGCTTTTCATCACCACCATCACCTCACGAACAAACCCCAACTATCCGTCCATCCTCATCGTTAGCAAGGAAAACCATCAGAAACCCCTTAGTTTCTCCTTACACTATCGTGCCCTACTATCTACCTCTCTCAAATCTAGTTTTGGTAAGCCATTCGTGCTATTTTCTTTCTTTTCTTTTGTTTGGGTTACGTTGTAATCTTTATTTCGGTTGTTTTTGGTCGAAAATAGCTTTTTGGGATCTCCGTTTAGGTTATGACCATAGGCAAACCTTCGTGTTGCCATTGTTCGTGCGTCATCCGCCGCCATCATTCGTGCGTCATCCGCCGCCATCATTCGTGCTTCAGCCACCATTATCAAAAGGTCTTGGAAACCCTAATTTCAAAACTCATAAGATGAGCAAGGGTTTAGGCTTGTGTATTCATTGGTTTAAGCCCAAACCAAAACAATCATTTGTAGAAAGCCTTGCAATCGGCCCAATATCAAAGAGACCCAACTCTCTTGACCATGACCAATGAGCGAATTAATAAAACCAAACCGATTTTGATCTGTGAACTCAGACCAGAATAGTGAATCAAACCGAGTTAGTTGACCAGATCTGACTCATTGACCGACCTAACCTATTAACCATTGACTTTGACTGAACTAGAGTTGACTTTGACTATTAACGAGAGTTTACTTTTTTGACAATCTTCACCTCAACCTTTCTCAACATTATGAGTCTGAATCCATTGTATGTTTCTTCAAATTCGATCCCAAGAGCCTTATTTTGTTGTTTACAATTACTTTGTACTTAGTATTTGAAGAGTTGTGCATTTTGGAATCTAATTTAAAATATTCTTATGTTCAGGTGATTATGATTGTGAGGCCAACGAGTTACCACCTCCTGTTTAGACTGACCGTGCACGTTCTTCAAGGTCCACACTTAAGTTTCTTCTAGAGTAGTTCTCGTGATTTATTAGTTGGGGCTGAGTGATAGCTATAGTTATTTATGTATAATTCTTATCTCGTAGGTTCTGATTCAACTAGACCTAAGCGTGAGAAGCGTCCTTCTCGATGTTAGAACTTTTGCTTGCTTAAAGTATGTTTCTTACATAGTTGTTGTGAAATGATGTTTTTACACTATGCAAGATTTATTATTTGTGTTGAGAAATGTGAATTTTTGAATATCATGTATATCATATTAAAATGTGTTTTAAATTAAACATCAGATTTTTTTGAAATTGAGAACCTCGTATTTAATACGATGAAATTGAGTTAGGACTTATGATTTTTAAATCATATCATTGAGTATATGGGATGAGACTGAGTTTGGAAAATGTGAGGGCAACCTCCACTATGTCTGGTGACTGATAGTTGGATATTGAGTTGTGCATCTGACATCATATCATTGGGTTGAGATTTATTGTGTTTTCAAAAGACTTTATCAGAAAAATAAAATATTGTTTTGTTTTTATGGTTGCTTACACTTTAGAGACACACTATGCTCTTTAGCTTACTCCCCTATAGTTTCTCTTACAGATATCTTTAGACTCTTTAAGCGTCTCGGTACTTGGAGGATCTCGTTTTTCACTTGGATATTTTAACATCAATATGAGTTTTTTTATTTAGATTTTCATATTATTATTTAATGTTTGGGAAAATTTATGTAATTCAAACTTTGGGACTTTATATTATGGGATTATGTTTCAACATGTATTTACAGATTTTATTTCAGATGTTTTATTAAATAATCATAATATGTTATAACATTTGAGTTTCATAAATAATTTTGATATTTTACAATAATAATTATTATTTAATATTTATTTTGTTTTATAACATATTAAATATATCTAGAATTGGATTCTTTAGGGTAAAGTTTCAATCACAATTTCCTAAATTTTACCTTTCCTTCTAGGTTGGGTTTAGAGGGTTACATGCATGCTTGCAGCAACTGAAAACATTCAACGGTTGGGCTTCTGCCCTATGTCCAAAGCTTAAACCAACTTCCATTTGTCTTTGTTCTTGCTTGTAGATGGCTCAAAATATTACGATACATCACATACATGGGTGAAGCCACCCTTTGGCTAGGGCTGTCACATGACACACTTGGATGCGTGATTTTATGGGTTTGGTTCAAGGAAAATTGTCTATTGTCGAGTATGAGGTCTTATTTGTTCGAATGAGTCAGTATGCCTCGGAGCTGGTGGCTATTGAGAGGGAGAATTGTAACTATTTTTGTTGTGGTTTGATTACGGACATCAAAGTTTATCTGGTAGCGACTGATGTGGTTGAGTTTGATATCATTGTTAATAAGGCCACAGAGATAGAGGAAACCTTGTGATTTCCTATTTAGCATGCGAGTAGATTCTAGAAAAAGAGTTACTGATTCATCTAAGGGTTTTGGAAAGTCATCGAAGCATGGTCAAGATAATAAGTATCATCAGGATTCTACACGTGATGACTGATGTGATCAAAACAACCGGTTTGTTGCTACTACTGAGGCAACACTATGTAAGCATTATGGGCGTTGACATCCTAGAGAGTGTTGGTGGTTGTCGGGTGCTTGTTACCGATGTGGATCTTTTGATCATATTATTTGATATTGTCTTAGGCATGAGTATGCTGATCAGACCGCATTGTTGTTGTTTTAGCAACTGCTCCTACTAGAGATCGAGGCCATGGTTGGGGTGAGTTTTAGAAGCCAGCTAGTGGTTAGAGGATTGTTACACACACTATTGCTATCCAGCCTGAGGCTAGAGGACTTACTCATGTATATTCACACAGGGAAGCTCACAATGCGGTGAATGTGATTGCATGTACTTTTACATGGCAATATATTCCTTTGTTCTCTTTAGTTGATTATGGATCTACCAATCCTATATGTTAAGTGAACATATGCATGCATTGGGTATTCCCGTAGAAATATTAATGTGGGAATTATTGTCATTAGTTCATTGGGAAAAATGGTGATGGTAAGCTGATTTTAACGAATGTGTCTGTTAGAGATTCAAGTACATGTTTTTTCGGTAGATGTGATGGTGCTACCTTTCTATCGGTTTGATGTTATCCTCAATGTAGACTGGTTGTCAGAGCACCATTCTGTAGTTGATTTTGACTTGATGAGGATAACCTTGAAGCTTGGAGATGATTATGTGATAGAAATAGTTGGTGACCAGACATGTAACGACCTAAGTTTTGGGATCTGTGAGTTGTTTCACCCGAGCATGTGGGCTTGGGTGTTGGGCTGAAGCTTTGAGAACCTATGTGGGCTTTCTTGTGTGTTGGGCTTGAACCTTTGGGTTGCCATGTGGTCTTGGAGGATATTTAAAGGTTAAAGGGGTAATTTCCCCACTTTTGAAGAGAAAGAGTGGTGTGGTCACTCTTCTCGCCCCCTTCATCATCTTCATCTTTTTCCTTCTTTTTATCCTTGGTGTTCAAGATTAAAGGTGAAAATCTTTATCAAATCAAGTGTAAAACTTAGAATTTTCATTGAGGGTAGTCTTATCTACATTAAGTGATCTATCTTTTGAGGTAAGAATGTAAAGGTTTTGGTGGAGGTTGGAAAATATGAGTGTTTGGTGGGGGTTGAAGAGGAAGAACGGGAATTGATGATTTAACTAACTCCATTTTTTGTTGTAGAGTTCTTTCTTTTATATCTCTTGACCATCTAGGGATGTTGTAACCTATTTTGCAACATCTCCTTGTAGTGAAAGTGGTTGAAGGGCACTCAAAAGCTCAAGACAAAGAAAGGGATTGAGGCTTGTGCAATGAGGTTCTTTTCTAGTGTTTGGAGGAAGATTAGTACACTTCCAACTCCCTTGTTTCATGCACATCCTAAGGATGATGCTTTCTATGCTTGATTGATAATTTGTGTGTTGAGTGCTTGAGTTTGGGTGTTAATGGGGAAACTTGGATTTTGTGTTAATAATTCTTAAAATGGTAGAAAACCACCCTAAACACTTCCATAAAATGTAGGTTTTAGTTTAAAAGTTAAAAGTTGTGTTTGAGGGCTTGGGAGAGTGATTTCTCGACCCTTGGAAGCCATTTTTGGGCTTCAGTATCGGTATGCGGGGAGGCGGTACCGATACCCTAGTATTCTAGATTTAAAGAACAATGTTTCATTTGATGAACACAGAGAGAGGCACAAATACGATGTTCAACTTGTACTGGTACGCTATTGAAATCTGGTATCGATACGCATGTGAGTATCAGTACCCAAAGGGTACTCGTATCGGTATGCGAGGGCCTATACTGATACCTACTAGGCAATCTGTCCAAAAATGTTGACTTTCGCCCAGAAGTCTAGAAAATTATGTTGTCCGATCCAATAGACCCCTAAGCCTAAAATGAATTGTAAAACTAGGAAATTGAGAATTCTCATTCTACTCAAGCATAAAACTTAAGAACTCGACAAAAGTATTGTGTGACTTTTATGTTGATAGCAACCATAGGACGGTATGTTTATGTGATGATCTGGCGTGCCATGTGGGCACTTGATTGATGGGATTCAGAAATCCAAGACACGTTGCAACACCATAGTAAGAGAAATATCGAATAGAGGTTACCGATGCTATGTTACTCGGGCTTCATTCGAATGAACTCGAGGGGGGATTCTAAGCATGGGTGTATGTTCCGATGATAGGTGACTCGGCCTCACCCAAGGTGTATGTTATGATGATGCATGACCCGACCTCACCCATAGAGTGTACATTCCCCAATATTGTGTGACCTGGGCCTCACTCCAGTGTTGATGTAGAATGGTATGTTAGGCCTTGTGTACCCTTTGATATTTTGGTGATGTTAGCATGTGATTAGGCTACTAATGTTAGCGCCATGCATTATTTTTATTGCCATATCATTTTATCTAGCTATGTGCTTATGTTTATGATCTGCGTGAAGCATGGTAAAGTAGAGGTGTATCCACTGAGCTTTATGAGCTCAGCATTTGGAATCATTGTTTCCCTTTGTAGGTTTTTAGGTTGTTCGTTGCATCGAATGAGCCCCATCGGAGTAGGACTTCAGCACATTGATGTGATCAAGAGTACAATACTTAGATTTGTCGGGCAATGTATTCGTAGGACCATTCATTTATGTCTGTAACTCTATTTTGAATTTATTTGATAATGTCACATGTTTTATTTAACTTGGTTTTTAATTGAAGCTCCAATGTAAACATTTAAACTGATTTGTATTACACTATCTTATGACATGTTTTGGATTTTATGAAATGATTATTGTTTTTGCTAAATCTAGTTGGAAAATTTTATGTTTTAGTTTAGGCTTGAAGCCCAAATGTGACGTCGGGTTTGGGGCGTTACAAGACATGTTTCATATCCAATGTTATTTCAGACATTAAGGCGGAAAATATGTCGAGTTTGAGTCATGAACCTTATTTGGCTTATGTGATGAATCCAAGAAGTAAGGGTATCCGGGTTCAGAATATTTGCACTGTCAGGGATTTTTTGGAGGTATTTCCAAAGGAGATTATTGGTTTGCCTCCCGATCCTGAAGTTAAGTTTAGTATTGAGATGTAACCTAGTACGACTCCTACGTCCATCGCATCATATCACATAGAACCAAAAGAATTAAAGGAATTGAAGGCTCAACTTCAAGAATTGTTAGATCGTAGATTTATTCGACCGAGCGTATCACCTTAGGGAGCATGGGTGTTGTTTTTCAAGAAGAAATATGGTACCATGAGGATGTGTATAAATTATTGGTAGTTGAACAAACTAACGTTAAAGAATGTGTATCCATTTCCACGAATAGATGATTTGTTTGATTAATTTTGTGGTGCGATGATATTTTAGATGATTGATTTATAGTCAGGATACTATCAGTTGAAGGTGAAGGAGTCGAATGTGTTGAAGACTGCTTTCAGGACCTGTTATGGTCACTATGAGTTCATGGTCATACCATTTGGGTTGACAAATGAACTTGTTGCATTCATGGACATGATGAACCGAGTATTCCATGAGTACTTGGATCAATTTGTGGTAGAATTGATTAATGACTTCCTCATGTATTTGTGGATTGTCCTTTAGGCGTTGAAAAGAGAAGCGAGAAGAAATTGTTTTCCAAGTTGAGGTAAGTGTGAATTTTGGATAAAAGAGGCAATTTTCTTGGTCATATGGTTTTGGCGAAAGGTATTAGAGTTGATCCACAAAAGATTGAGGCTATTATTAGATGGAAGCAACTGAAATCAGTGATGGAAGTTCGTAGTTTTTTGGGCTTAGCTGGATATTATCAACGCTTTGTCGAGGGATTGTCTAAAATTGTCGCGCCTTTGATGAAATTGTTGCAAAAGAATGTTCCATTTGGATGGACTGATGATCGACAATGGAATTTTGAGAAGTTGAAGAAAGTTTTGACGCAAGCTCATGTTTTGATTCAACCTGAGTCCAGAAAGAAGTATATGGTTTACAGTGATGCGACTCATTCTGGACTCGGTTGTGTGTTGATGTAAGATGAGAAGGTATGTTGAAGTTTTATGCCCTAAGTGAAGTAATTTATGTAATTATTGAATCATTTGGACTGAAATAAAATAAACAAAATTTATATATGTTATTTATAGACTTCTTTATTATGTACACTGTCCTTAAACTTGATATTGCATGTAAAGCGATAAAGCTATAAGCAAATATCAGCTCATTGATTACCTACGGTTTAACTGAATATAAGTTGTAATATAAGGTTGATTATAATAGAAAGACAACTTATGTTAATTGGTAATCTAAACATGTTCGTGGTTCATAGAATTATATAAGAAAATAATTCGGAAGAACTATTACGTTGTCTAAAGTCCAAACGATGAGATAGCTTGTCTTGGTTATTGGAGTGGTTGACTCTTGAGTAGAGACGTAGATGTGTTTGTCTGGACTAGCAACACATTGGACTACACCCAAGATGAATTAAGATCTTAAATTCATTTAAAGATTAAATTCACTCGTGACATTCAAAATATATTTGCCTTAATCTTGAGTAAATACAGGATCATGTTTGTGTGATTGACATACTTTGATATATCAATATCCGACGCATCTTGGAGTAGTAAGATGGTAATACCCCAAAGTTTAGTTAATGACTAAAATGATGAGATTGGAAGTTTGATATCTAGAATGAAATGACGAAAATGAATAAAATGAAAATTTGGTGGACAAAGTGAAAATTTCTAAAGAGTTTGAGTGCTAAAAAGGTAATTTTCTCAGTAGTTCACCTATAAGAAGTGGGTTGAAAATTAAGTTGTTATATTAATCCAAGATTTCAATTTTAAGGAATTATTTGATAAAGTTTTCGAAAATTTTCAGATAGTTGGATCAAATATAAATTCAAGAAAGTAATATTAGTCATTTGATGGAAGGGTAAGAATGTTATTTCACATAGTTAGTTATAATGGTAGAATTAATATAGACCATTGGATTAAGATAATTTTTCCATGATTAAATCATAACCATCAGACTAAAGGGACAAGATGGAAAATTAAGTTTGTTTCAAGGGTAAAATTGAAATTTGATATAGTTCAAGGGTAAAATGATAAACTACTAACCTACTTTTCAATCTTACCCCTTGGATGATAGATATGGACATGTGGAATATTATGAAACCATTAGATTCAATGGTAAAATAGTTATTTTGCATTGAAATATTTTTAATATGCTTTTTGATTATAAAATAAGCCAAATGGATGAAGATTGAACAAAAAAGTTGTTTTTCCTCCTCTCCAAAACTGTGGGATTCAAAGGAAAAAGCATCCAAGCAAATACAAAATCAATGATATTCTAAGAGCAAAGGAAAGCAACCAAGTTGAGTTGTCATTGTTGCTAAAAGGTTTGCAAAGAAATTGAGGTGAGTGAATATTGTGCTTTTATAAGTATACGTATTTATTGTAAAGAAAAGCAAGGTACGATTACCTACATGTTTATTATATAGAATAACGACACACTATCATTATAAAGTAAACCAGTCCAAGTATACATTTATTTAATAGGGTATGAATTGCCCTAATGTGATCATTCATAACCTGTTTAATGTTATGTCTTATGATATTATGTTTATAAGCCCAAATTAAGTGCTTAAGAGTTTTGGTACAAATGGTATGCCATGGGTCCGAATACTATAGGAGCACTTCGGTGTTAAAGGAACACTTCAGTGTTATAGAAGTACTTTGATACTATAGGAGCACTTCGGTGCTAGAGCTTCCGTAACATCCTAAACCAGGCCTAGAAGGCTACGATTCGAAGATGTTAAGGAGAACTAGATTAACTATAAATAGTTAAATCAAACATGCATATTTCAAAGTAATTCAAAAAATCTATCATGGTGAACAAGCATCATTCGAAAACTATAGCAACCAATAGAAGAGACTATGTATAACCGAACCATTATTGTGCCCAACAAGATAACAACCAAACATTTTCGAGATAATGATAACATTAATCTTAGTCATATTTAACATCATGTCAGAAATCTTTCATACTATTTATTTAACTCGCATTCGATTTTAAAACCATATATATATATATTGGGACTCATTAGAAGTGGGTCTTCTATAGGATAATTAAGAATTTCTCTATTCCCCTATTATAATTTATTCGAAATGTCTAGTCAGAAAATAAAATTAATTTCATTTGGTTACTTCAAAAACTTCATGTACATCGAATATGGATAAAGACTAGTCAGAGTTCTAATTATCTACAAATTCATTTTATCAAACAAATGAGTGAAATGAATTAAACACTATCTAACCATCGAGCATACTTCATGATAATCATATATAGAGATAATTCTAGCAATTATGCCTAATTATATATATATCTTCACCCAACAACATCATAATTCTAGGGTAGCAAACATAGCACAAATAAGTATTACAAACCAAAATATTACTAGCTTAATATTTACACACATTTACTTTAATGCCACCATCCTAGGAGTCTTTAAATAAGTACAAAACATACTCTTTGCAAGGTAGTGACTTGCTCAAGCTCCTTGCGATGTATGTACTCAGAAGTTAACCTAAAGTTGTAGTAGAAGAGATTCATTAAGCATTGGCATAGTGAGTGAGGTTTTAAAACAATCAATCGATAAAACAAATTAATCTCTAATACTACTATCATACATTTAAACATATCTAAGCTTGGAATAACAAGGTTATACATTCGATTGAATAAATACTAGTCATACGTATCAGATACACCTTGACATTCGAACTAACATGACTACATAACCATTGAGGTAAACATTCCAATCACATTTCACAAGAAGCTTTCAATATCTTTTATAATGTGTGATTTAGTTGTTTATTTAGTTTCTTTATAGTCAAGATAATTCAATTCTTTATGCATAATCAATCTTTCATTTAAGAGTATACATATAACTTATCCTTGAGATTCGATAATCCAGTCTAGATACACGAGTCCCTAACCAACTGTCGCCTATAAAATAATAGGTACCCGTGGTACCGGTCAATCCCTCCTACTGTCGCCAAGTGACCAATATACATCCCTCCTACTGTCGCCCATTAGGGACCACTATCCCGGATCTTAGTCCACCCTGACTCTGAGCTCTATGGA
Organism: Hibiscus mutabilis; assembly: GCA_019671005.1. Taxonomy (NCBI): domain Eukaryota; kingdom Viridiplantae; phylum Streptophyta; class Magnoliopsida; order Malvales; family Malvaceae; genus Hibiscus; species Hibiscus mutabilis. The sequence goes on along the minus strand of JAGYYJ010001008.1, from coordinate 8,388 downwards.
CTCTATGGCATGCTAACTATATCTACGACTGACTCGAAATCAAGGCTTACTTTGTTTATTATTCTTTAATCATTTTGAGCATAGCTCCTGATACAATGCACATCAATGTGCCATTATCCCATTCAAAATTGGGGTTTTTCATATACATCTTGTGACCATTATCCCAATTCATTAACATCATAGACCTATGGTCAAATCATTTATCCATACATGCTTGATTTCTTTCCAAGAATCATTATACATTCATAGTTCACATATATGCTTGTTCTTTACATAATTCTTTTGTTTTCTTCTTCAATTTTTTCACATGACATAGCTTTATCATTTCAATTAATCAATCATTCTCATTAGACTACTCATTCGAAAGTAGCCATGCATCTCAATCAATCAATACATTACAAGTATCCCATAAGGAGATACTTACCTTGTTCTCCAAGAAACATAGCCACAAGCATGATTTTGCACATACAATGCTACTCTTAAAATATAATAAGTAAAAGCTATGCTCAGAAAGGTTGCTTTCCCTTTTTCGAGTCTTTAAAACCACACTCACAGATTATTTCCAAGCTATTGAGGATCCCAGATGACTATCCCCTTTTGCTTTTCAGAGTTTCGATCTACCGTGGCCCCTTTCCCTTCTAGGTCCTCCCGGTCTATCATAAATCAATATACATACAATAGTTAAGTATGGCATCCCAACATCTAATTCACATTTAGAAACAATTTTCTACATTTGTCAACCCATTACATGTTCCTAGAAACATATATATAGATATACAACATTGTAAAGCATTAATCTGGTACCATTTCTTTTTATTCAACTAAGTAGCATAATTCCTTTTCTAATCCTTATGTGCTCCTTCCATTCATTAACGGTTCGTTTACCAACCTAAAACATTTTCGATTCTGCTGGTTCTAATTAAACAGTCTAATTCATCCAACTTAAAATCATAGCATCTCATTTAGTCCAATAATCATGCATTAGAACTCTTCTAACTATCTAGTTTCTTTGTTTAAAACACATTTTCCAGTAGCCTAATCTAATACTCGAAACAGGACAGCTCCCATGCTCTCAACATATCATTCAATTTGTCTAACCAAAACAAGGATCAAAATTAATCTAATTTTTTCTTTTAAAACAGCCAAAACTGAAAGCTTCAAGCCTCAAGTTCAATCTATGTATATATACATATACTCAAATGCAACAACTTAACAATTTAAACTTTAAATTCACAATCTTTCTAGTCTTAGTTCCCTTCTCAATTCACAATCAAGCATGGAGATCTTCCAATTCTCCTCTATATAGTTAATTATTCGATTAACTATCATAACCAAACAAGCAAGGAAAAATTGAAGAGAACATGCATACCTTTACACTTTGATTGAATTTAACGTTCTAGATTTCAATCTAACCACCAAGATTCACCTTAAATCCTTCGATCAACCTCACTCTCTCTCTAACTCAATGAGTTTCGGTTCAAGGCTTTAGGGGAGGAAGATGATATTCATTCTTCCCTCCACATAGATCGATTTCATTAGGACACCTCACATGTCCACCGGTCTTTTGTAGTTTAGCACGCAAGCCTATTATTTCGGCTTAGTCACAAAGTGGTCCTTTCCAAAAAAGCTATTCATTTTGCTAATTATTCAATTTGACCCCTAGCTTCATTACTCAATGTAACTAAGACTTCACTTCTGTTAAGGGTTTATAATTATATTGATTTTAAGTTCTAGGCTCTTTAATGAAGATGCTACAATTCCCTCCCCTAAAATCGAATTACCTGAAGGAAAAAGATGTGGGTATTTCTTCCTCATGGCTGCTTCAAGCTCCCACGTAGCTTATTCATTTTTATAATTCCTCCAAAGTACCTTGACTAGAGGTACTATTTTGTTTAGAAGCCTTCTGGTCTCATTATCCAATATTTGGATCAGTTCTTCATCGTATGATAGATCGGGGTTTAATTCAACCTCTTCTGGTTCTAGCACATGTGATGGGTCAGACCGATATCTCCACAACATGGATACATGAAATACATGTGATGGGTTAGAACAAAAGTCACTGTTTGTGAGGAGGAATAGTGGATTATTATTTGTTTCACCACTTTTCAAGAGTGGTAAGGATTTTTGACAAAGAAATTGAATTGGATTTATAGTATAGTTAGTTAAGAGATTGAAATGAGATAATTTGAAACTCTTTGGCATCTATAATTAAGGTCAGACATTCAAGAAATCTCTAAAATCAACCGTGTGAGTACTATGGTTCTTAGCATGCATGAGCATGCAAAGCTTCCATTAGAACTTGTTACCAATGTGAAATCACTGATCATTATGTTTGAGATTTTTCAAATAGAACAAACTACAGGCCAATAAAGACGGAAAGGTCTATAGTTGGATTACAGAGAGGTGGTAGTTAAAGCAATGCTAAGTGTTTAAACTTCTCAGCAAAGAGTATGTAAGGCTACCTCTACCCAAGAGTGCAGAACACCATTTGAGTCTATCATATTTGGATAAAAAAGGATCAAGATGATCCAAAAGTTATTGTCGATAGAATTACTTCTTTAGAACTAACCTTTAGTGGTGTTATAGGCACTAATCTGATAGGCTAGAGTAACCAGAATCTGTAAGAGATGTCTTTTGATGATTCAAAAGATTGAGTTATAGCTAATCTGATGGAATTGTCTATCTATGAATTAGATTTTTTTATTGGATTGGTAGTTAGCCTAACACGTTATTGTAGAATGACGAATTAGTAAGATTGTTAAATGATTCTGTTAATCGAAAGTGACAGTGAAAAAATTAAATATTCATTGTCACTAATTAAAGATCTTTTGATCAAGCTAAAAAAGAGTAGTATTCTCCAAGATTGATCTGTGATCATATTATTAACAGTTGAGGAGTAAAGAGGAGGATATTCCCAAGACTGCATTCAGAATACAATTTAGACACTATGAAATTCGGTAGTGCCATTCGACCTAACCAATGCTATAGCAACATTTATAATTTTATAAAATAAAGTGTTCCAACCGTGTTGGATCAGTCAATGGTAACGTTTATGAATGATATTTTGGTGCATTCCAAAAATCAAGAAAAATCATGATAAATATTTGCGAGTTGTGCTATAGGCCATGTGGGAAAGGTAGCATTATGCAAAATTACTCAAAGGTGAATTTAGTTTTTTAAGAATTCGATCTGGGTGATTGTAGGTTGGTTAGTTAATTATGCTCATTTCATTCTAGTTCAAATTAACTACTTGAGGAATAAATCGGCAGAGTAGTATATCTAAGATGTAGGGAAACGCTGGTACACCCCATGGTGCAACGGAAAAATTATTCGGCGAATTCCACCAGTGATTCATATACGGGGAACGAATTCGGGGTGAAAAGGGATGAAACGTTACCTAATTGAAATCTAATAATCACAAGGATGTAGAAGAATCCAATTCCTTTAGCATGATATTGAATCTAAGTCGTCACAACAACGTTTCGACCTCTACGCAGTCTACTCGAATGAAACGAAAAATATTTTATTTCTCTAATTGTTAGAGAGGTTTTTAAAATTAGACATATCTTTGGCTGCTAGACCTTATGTCTTTATATAACATTCAAAACCCTAATCCTAATTAAATTCATATTTATTAAATATACAATATATTTAACCGAATATAATTAAATATGTAGAACTAATTCTACTTCAATTAGATTTCTTTAGGGTTATATATATATTAACAGTGTTTGATAATTACAATAATTATCTAGTATTAAAATATGTATAAACAAAATTATATATAATTACAATAATTATAGTAATTTCGGTTTTTAGTAAATCAAATATATATATTAACTAATTTCGTGTACAACAAATTTGTACAAATGCAATCTAGTTGATATATGTTCGTTTCAATTATAGGGTATTACCCTTGTAGATTCGTGTAATGTTAGTAGTAATATCTAGAACAATTCTAATTTTACAAGCAATGAGTGACATCTAGCAATACATCATTGATACCTAAGTTACATGAAGTCATGTTTGACATAACCTCTTCGTGAATAACTCTTTTAAAGTATTACATCCTTTTGTCCTTATATCTAGATTGGACACAAATCATGGACAATAACCACCTTTCCTTAATTAAATTCCCTTTAATTTCCCTAATTAAAACTCATTTAAAATAATCCAAATTAAGAGGAAAATCAGATTAAAACATTTGGTAAAATTTCTCCTTAAAGATTCTAAGATTTGATCCCTTTACAAAATAGTCACTAAAAACAGTTTTACATTCTTAACATTTTGGTCACTAGCCAAAATGTCCAATTTCAAAACTCCATTTTTCAAAATTAACTTTACCAAAAATATCCATATATTAAATAATGATTTTTAGATATTTTCCCATATTTTTCTCACACCAAAAAATTTTTATTTCGATTTTAATCCTCAATCCGACTCGAATCTCTAATCTTGGTTCACCAGACCATTTAATCAACCTAGAAACTCCTAGGCCCCAAAATGGGGCGTTACAACTCTCCCAAACTTAAGAAATTTTGTCCTCAAAATTTACTTGAAGGAACAAATGCGGAAGCTGTCTCAACATATCCATCTTACTCTCTTACGTGGCCTCCTCAACACCTTCACAAGTGTAATCACTAATTTTTGTCCCGGAAAAACTCTTTATTTTCATGTTGCAATAAAAAGGCTATTCTTCATCTTGCTTATTTTTTATTTAATAAAAAACAACATAAAACCAAAGAAACTAAAAATACTAGAAATCTTACGTCATATTAAGTTGTGTGTATTGGCCATATATATATTACCCGATTAAAAGAACATAAAGATGTAAGGGATTTAATGGGTTTAGATTACTAGCATCATGCTTCCTTTGTCTCATTGTTAGGTTATTACACATTTTGATATTACTACAGCATTATATTATCCTATTACCTTAGCATCATATAACTATCACATATTGTTACCGTTTATATTATACTATTATTATTATCATTATAAAACAAATCTGGAAATATAAAGAGAATGTTAAAATTAGGTAAAAAACAGCCCAAATATATTATAAAAGTCCATTTACATTAAGCCCATAAATAAAAAAAGGAATATTACATTTAGCCCATTTTGGGCCCATTAAAACCAAAACCCTTATCTGATAATATCTAAAAACCCTAATTCCTCATTTTATTCTTGCGCAGCCCATTTCCCACCGTCAGATCTGGCAAGATCTGATGGTCCAAGATGAAGCAAGAGGAGACCCCTCAGATCGTCACGCGCCGCATGCGCGGTTCATCATTCCCTCACTCGCGCGTGTACAACACCGGCCGCCCTTTTGCTTTCTCAGTCGAGCGTGATGTCTGCTCGCATGCTTCCACGAGCCGTCACCACACCTTTTCTCTGGCAAGGAGAGCCAATGGCCTGGTACCACGTCTCTGTTGTGCTCCACGTTCGCTCCATGTTGGTCGTTCATCTCCTGGTCCCCCTCCTCTCCTCCAGTGATCACATGTAAAAGGGGAGAGCCAAAATCGACAATAATGTCGGTGCAAAGGGAATTAGGGGGCAAACCGAAAAACACAAAGATGCACAACAATTTCAGAGAAAATAACAGCAACCAATTGGATTAATCGATGCAATTTCCATGTATTTTTGAATTTCATGTAATTTCCGCTATAAAAGCCGAACTCAAGCAAATGTAAATGCTAACAAGCATAAAGAGATATTTTGGAGAATCAATAGAAAAGCAGAAAAGGCCTCAAGCTTCTGAGGTGTCCTCTTTTTCTTCCATTTTCATATTCAAGCATTTGCGTAAAGAAAAACATTGAGATTTAGGGTTTTTGTAGTTCTTACCCTTGTAGTTCTCCTCCTCCTCTTGCTTCGAGGAAATAGCTTGATGAGGAAACAGATTGAAGAAAAGCGAAAGAAATACCTCAAGCTCGAGGAGAAAGCCCATCAAGAGAAGTTTGACTTCGAGTTAGAAAAGACGCAGTTCAAATTGGTAGTCAAAGACCTACAAAAGAAGATAGAAGATTTAGAACTCGAACTCAAGTTGGGAAAAAAGAGATTCATCAGCTCAAGAGGTTAAGTAAAAGTAAGAGAGTCGCAGAAGAAAGGTCGAGCGAAGGGTTGGAGCTCCAGCTTAAGAAAGAAAAAGCACGAGCTGGGAACTATAACAGGATGTTTCTCTAGCACAAAGATCGAGTGCTTACTTTTACCCAAGAAATGAAGAATCTGCGAACCTCCCATTCAAAACAAATTGAGAAGGAACAACACCAAAGCAGAGCCTTGAGGGATCAAGTGAAAGCCAACGTTTTAACACGTGTTGAAGAATCAAGCTTTGATAACACGTGTCGAAGAATTGGAAGCCGAGGTTCAACAACTCAAGAATCATTTATCAAGCATGAGAGGGGCAATTCAAGTATGCCCGACTCCGAGTTTAGAGCAGTTACACTTTGCCGCCTACACAATTTGGAGGCAGGAGCAAGAATTGGCATGGTGGGGGGCTCAGATGCAAGAGATTGCCCGGAAGATAAAATTTCTAGTTGAAGACACTACCGAGCTTCATGATTGTGTCGATAATAAGTTCGAGGAAGGAGAGAGGATTGTGGGGATTCTAAGAGAGATTATCGACCTCGATACTAACTTGAAATCATATGTGTAGTTAGCTTTCTCTAAGTTATTGTAACAGGATGATGTTCCCATCAATGAAAGTTGTTTAACGATGATATTTACCGAATTCAGTGTTGCTCTTTGCATTCATGCATAATACATTTATTTTCATACCTCATTTAATTACCAAAGTTAACTAAAAGACTTTTAATTTCAGAAAGTATTTTAATTCTTAAAAATTCAATCATTCCATACCAATACGGAACCCAGTTACAGTCCCGAACCATGGAGGATAGACTAGCCAAGGTAGAACAGGGGAAAAAAGACCTCGAAATACGTTTGGATGGGGTTGGCCAAGATATCAGGGACCAAATAGCTCAGTCACAAGATCTTGTTATCGCTCGGATAACCAGCTTGTTAGCAAAGATGAAGGGCAAGGAGGGAATCTCCATCGACAACCCAAATTTTGACGAGCAAGAAGGTGTTTTGTCTCATGCGATGGTGCAGCCAGATATGCCAGAGCCCGGAAAAAGGGTTTACATTAATCTCACAGGAGTTCCTGCTGACCCTGCTGTTGGGCATCAGCGATTCACCATGTAAGAACTCCAACAAATCAACCTGTTGATTTGGGAGTAGGATACGAGAACGAAGTGCCATACTTGAGCATGATGGATGAAGTTGAGAGTAGAATTCGGGCCGATATGGAGAAGAAGTATGATGAGCAGTTTTGTATGCTCGAAGAGAGGCTAAAGGCCATCCAAGGGGCCGATGAACACGAGAATGATGCAAGTGATTTGAGTTTAGTGGCTGATTTGATTCTCACACCCAAATTCAAAGAGCCTGACTTCAACAAATATGACGGGACCACTTGCCCATCAGCACATATTACCATGTACTGCAGAAAGATGGTTGTTTTCGTGAAAGATGAAAAGTTACTTATCCACTGCTTCCAAGAGAGGTTGACTGGGTTTGCAACTCGGTGGTACACCATGCTCAGCCGAACTAATATCAAGTCATGGAAGGACCTTCAGAAGGACTTCGTAGAGCACTATAAGCATGTAACAAGCATGATCCCCAGTCGAATTATGCTAGAAGGGCTGGAAGAAAACACAAATGAGAATCTACGCTGGTATGTCCAGAGATGGCATGACGTGGCCACTCAAATCTAGCCACCAATCTCCGAGCATAAAATTACACCGATGTTCGTTAATACTTTAAGGTGGCGTTGTTTGATCTTTTGATAAACAACGCTGCCCAAAGCTTTACCGATATGGTGAGAACTAGAGAATCAATCAAAGTAGCAATAAATAGTGGAAGGATCGATAGTGGGGAGAATACTCGTAAGAACTACAAGAAAAGAGATAACGAGGTGAACAACACAGACACCTACGTAGCTCCGAAGAGTTTCACCATTTCACCACCACGGGCTGCAGTCGGATGAGGGCAAGGCTCAAACAAGAAGGAGACCAGGGCCCCAAAAGAGAAAAATGAGAAGATGTCATTTATCCCACTCCCGGTATCGTATGTTGAACAATACTCGCAACTACACAAGGCTGATTTGGTTCGACCCCATTATGTCACTCTTTTTAAACCACCATTCCTTGCGTAGTACAATGAAAAGGCAAACTGTGAATATCATCATGGCATCCCGGGACACTCGATCGAGAATTGCATTGCATTCAAGAAGTTTGTATAGAACATGATAAATTCTAAGGTGTTGCAGTTGACGAACCGAATGTATCCACTAACCCGTTACCAAATCACGGAGGCCATGGCATAAATGCA